>JAJOOR010027060.1:0-11846 GCA_036250505.1 Solanum acaule
TTTACCCTTTGTTTATATCAATGCACATTGAAATGAGTTACAAAAAATACACATACAATATAGGAATGGTCATATTAATTGTAGGGTAAAATGGAAAAGAATTAATTAATTCAATCCTAATTTAATAAGTGCTCAAATAATATGAAATTTTTTTTTTAGTAAGATTCTCATCTAATATGGGACGGAGAGAGTAACAATATAACTTTATTAATGTTGGGCCCGGGCAGCGCCCGGGCTTTCTTTACTAGTATAGATATAAAGGAGGACCATAGACAAGGTGATGTGGCACCTCTCTATGGCCTCCATTTGCATTTAGTTTTTTTAAAAAAAATTAATTATTATATTATAAAAATAAATTACTTAAATTTATTACAAATAAATACTTTATTAATGGAGGAACATTTATAACAAAAACTCTTCATATTCTTTTTTTTATTATTGTCTCACTTATAATAAAAGGAGAAACATAATTTATTTATTTTTGACTTTTATTTAATTCAAATTAATTATTGTCTTGTAAAAATATATTACTTAATTTATTACAAATAAATATTTTATTAATGTAGGAACATTTGCAACAAAAAACTCTCCATATTCTTTTCTCTATTTGTTTATCTCACAACTATTCATGAAATGTTTTTACAGTTTAAGTATTTTTATCTTTATTTTTTAATTTATTCACAAAGAGTTATTATCCATGACTTGCCCCTCTTTCATTTTTACTTTTAATAATATTCATAACTCTCATAATTTTTATGTCCATAACCTTCAAACTTAAATTTGTAAGTTAATGATGTCTTATGGTATTCCTTTATTTTTCCTATAAATTCATCTTAGTTTCATGAAGATTCACATTCACAATTATCCTTTCTCTTTTCATCATATTGGTTTGGTTTGTAACAAAAAAGAAGTACATGAAGGTAAGAAATATTTCATTGCAAATTTTTATTTTTTATTTCCTCTATTTTTGTCTATATAAATTCGTAGTTGGTTTGTGAATGAAACTAACATGTAACAAAAAAAAAGTACATGAAGTTAATAAATATATCGGTCATATTTATTTTCATGAAGATTCACATACAAAGTTATAATTTCTCTTCTTCATCATAGTTGTTTGTGAATTAACTAACATGTAACAAAAAAAAGTATATGAAGGTAAGATATATTTCATTCTCAAGTCTTTCTTTTTATTTTTATGTACTTAGACATGATTTCTTAATATTTTTTATGTTTGTATGTATTATCATTCATCAAACAAGTATGATTTAAAAAAATCTATGAAATTCTTAACAATGTGTTGTCTGTTTGCAATTGCTCTTTCTAATAGTTAGTTTTCTGGATATAATATAGTTTGATTATAATATTTGTTAAATTTCAAGAAATAATTATTATTTAGTATTGTTAGCACTATTGAAAAGATAATATACAAAGATATTACATATAGTTTAAATTTCGTTCTTTCTTTTGACATAATTATTTTTAATTGGTATATGATTTTTTTTTATTCAGTTGGTTGCATAATAATGAAGAGTTTGACATATGGATCAAAACATGATGGCGGATCTATTTGCAAAGGAAGATGGTAGAAGGAAAAAAAAATGAAGCATAATTAGAGATTATTTTTTCACTTTGAATTGTATTAGCAACTTAGTTACTTTACAAGAATTTTTTAAATTTTGATTTGTATAAATAATTTAGCTAAATGTATGATATTGTCAATGCTAATTATTTGATCCTTTATTATTCTACTTTTTCTTTGTTATGAAGCAAAATTAATATAATTATCTCATTTTAACAATAACAAAAAAAATTATGACGATTAGGAGTTTCATTTTTATTATAATTATAAAAAATTAATTGAAAAATAAAATATTATTTTCATGATGCCATTTTTTGCATATGTAACAATCTGTTTTCGTCACCGTTCTTTTTGCTTTGAAATGTATTTATAATTTTTATGTAGTCACCAATTATTATATTTTCTCTGTTCATTTTTTGTATTTTCACCCCTTATTTTTATTTATTTATTTTACAAATAAAATCAATTCATAATTAGTAATACATTTAATGTCTAATAAAGTTATACATTTGAATTATTTATAACTCATGTCTCTTCATCTTACTTGTAACTTTTAATATTAAATATTATTCATAACTTTTGTATGTTTCATTTTTTATAAATCTTATAAAATATTTATTTAATGTTTAAAAAATTATAATAAGCAAATATAATAATAAGGACATAATAAAAAAAACAATTTTGTTTTGACGAAATTAGAGTTTGAATAGAAAATTAGTACTCCTACAAAAGATAGAAAAAATTAAAACATACAAAATATTTTCAACGTAATACAATATATTGTTATTTCAACATATTATCTGTTATTCTATTTACTTTACCACGGTGAATATTTTGTTCTACTATATACATATACAAAATAAATTATATTGTATATGTTTAAAAAAAAATGAAAAAACCTATGATATCGCAGATGAAGAGAAATATAAATATTATCTGTATATTCGATACTAACCTAAATATTTCATACTATTATCTTATAAATATTTCATATAGCCGCGCAAAGCGCGGATAGTTTCACTAGTTAATGAATAAATGAACTTGTTGCAACATATAGACATGAAAATGATCTTTTTTTTTGTTTTTTGCAAATTGCTAATTAACATTTTTTTTAAAAACAAATATATATATATATATATTAAGTATCACTATTTGACAATAACAACAAAAGAAAAAAAAGTATATATTTTTTTCATATTGATACAATTTCAGAAATGACCATTTTAGTGAAATTTTCAGTTTTGCACAAAATGGGCACATTGTTCTCTTTTGAAAGAAAATTACAATTATAGTCATTTTTATTTAATAGTTAAATTACTAACAAAAAGTAGCCGATTTTGCATTTTTGTTTCAATAACTCATTTCATATATTTATTTTAAGAGAGAATTTTTTTTTTCTATTTATTTATTTTTTTAAAAAAAGGATTTAAAAAATTACCAGATTTATATTTTTTTGCAAAAATGACCAATTTTGTATTTTATTTTTGCAAAAACAACTTCTTTTTTTCTTTTCTTAAAATGACCAGAGATTAAAAATAAAAAAACGAAGACTTTGCGATTGTTATTTTTTTTCTTTAGCAAAACATGAGCTTACTTATCAATCCTACGATAAAGTAAAATTAAACTAAACACCACATTAGTAATAAACATATGTGTACATAATAATAAAACATAATCATATAAAATTCACAATAGACTTAACTAAATCAAAACAAACTTAATATAAACAACTTAATCAAAATATAAAACGAACATGAAACATTAATTTAAGATTACATTGTGAAATGTAAAAAGAAATACCTAAAGGTGATGACAAGCAAATAGTGAAAGCAAATTAGTTGAACCACGAACTCACACAATGATGAAATATTTTTTTTTCTTTTTTAGAAGAAGACTTTCTACTCTCTATTCTTATGGTTTTTCATCTTCTAATTTTTCCTCATCTCTTATTTTTTCTTTTTTTCTTTTTTTGTTCTTTTTGAAATGAAAGAAGAATGAGTTTAAATAGATGGTGAATATTAACACCTACTCTTCTTGAAAACTTAAGAGTCAATGCATGCATTGGACTCTTTGCCTTCCCAATGTGCCACCCAAGATGACCAATAATTTTTTTTTCCAAGATAAGATTAATTAAAAAGATTGCATTCCCCTTTTAGATGACCCATTTCTGTTATTCATTAATTGAATAATAGCTAAATGGGTCATTTGAAAATTTAAAATATGCCCAAAATGTAGACCAATTTGACCAAGACCCAAAATTCAAAAGGAGAACCAACACACTAACACAAAATTCAAACTTCTAACTTATCTTAAAGATCAAACACAATAAATAAGGCAGAAAAATAAAAAATAAAATTCAAGCAAAAACTTTAACATGATAAAAGTTAAAAGAACACTAACAAAATAATACAAAATTCGGCACCAAAATAACTTATATGGTTAAAAAAGAATGTGATAGTGACGGATTTGAATAGAGGTGGAGAGGGGGAAAAGATTGACATAGATTTTCGAATGAATGGGGTCGCCGGAAAACTTCGCCGAAATTTTTTTTGACGAAATTTTGACATAAAATTTATATCAAAAGATAGCCCTTAAAGATCTCTACACATTTATGTAAATGGTATAGAATGGGGATGACCGGAACTTCATAAATCTAAAAAAAAAAGTGAAGATCTGTGTTTGATTATTCTTAGATCTACGGAGTTTGATTATGGATAAGGATAAATGGTTTGCAGATTTGTGTAGATGAGGGTGAAAGGAAGAAATGGTAAAAATTTTGGAGATTTTTCCAGTCAAGGGGTGGTGGCGGCCGGCGACGGTGGCGGCAGTGGCGGTGGCCGGCCGATGGTGATGGTGTTAAGTGGAAGCAAGGGGAGAAGAAAATAAAATTAAAATAAAGCCAAAATTCTGATTTTTGGAGTTTTGTATTTTTTGGTAGGGTCCCATAAGAGCCATTGGATCAAAATGTTTTGAATGGTTGAGATTCAATCTTGACCATTGCTATTGGACCGAGTCTAAAATGGATTGAGCTATCAGAATTGGGTCTAAATCAGCCCGATTCAATCAAAATTGAGTCATTTGGGCAAAAAAAAAAAGAAACAAAGACCAAAATATAAAAAAACAAAATATAAGAAAGGACCTTACTATATTGTAGGAGTAAATTAAACACGTCAAAAATTAGGTGTTCACAGCATGCCCCTCTTTGCTTGGAAACATGAAGAGTTTTCAAGCAAAGAAAGTGAACGAAGTGGCTAATTTTTTACTGTTTCAAACTCCGTTGAAGCCATTTTGAGAAAGATGACCAAACCTTGCTTCAGAGGTTGCCTACATATCCTTGATTAAAAGGAAATCAGGTCAATGTAGTTCGAGAAAATTTGATAGCCGAAACTATCGGACATTGTGGTCAAAAGATTGCTTCTTATTGCTTGTCATCATCTACTGTCTATAATTACATAAAAAAAAAAGCTAGAGAACTTTGTTTCTCTATAATATAGGAGTTACAAGATCCATACTTGATGTGTTTTCTTAGGATCTTGTCTTGATCTTCAACTTGCTATGTGCGTTATCTCTGAGATTGATCTTTATGCTCTTTTGGCGGCTTGTGGATCATTCTCAGGTGCATGTTTTGACTTGAGTTGGCAATTGATACTCAAAACTCAAGATCACAAAATGAAGAACTTGAATAAGATGTATTTCTTTCAGGAAAAGAAAGAGATGAGAATCTTGGACTAAGACGTATAATCCTAGAAAGAAAGGAGAAATGAGGCGTATTTCCTTGAGCGATTCAAACGGGACATATTGTCTCAGTGAGTTGACATAAGATTGGGTGTATTACCCAAAATATGAACCGTATTACAGTTGAATGTTGGGAGCGTATTTCCCAGGAAGGTATGATTGGTGCGCATTGCGCATGGAAGAAAGATTAGTGCGTATTGCACATGAATGTAATATTGATGTGTATTGCATGAGATTTAGATTGGTGTGTCTTGCACATGAAAGAAATACTGATGCATTTTGTGCATGAATAAAGGATGAGTGCATGTTGCACGGAATTCAGACTGGTGCGTATTGCACGTGAATAAAGGACGGGTGCGTATTGCATGAAATTCAGGCTGATATGTATCGCACCTGAATGAAAGACTGGTGCATATTGCACGAAGCTCTCAAATTGAGAGGTAAGAATGCAAATAGCATGAGATGAAACAACAAACATGTGATGACTTTGGAAAACTTTTTTTTGTGATGCTTCATTTTTTACTTGTAGTCTTGCATTTTCTTTTGTTCATGTGCTAAGCAAAAGAAAGAGAAAATCGTTAGTTTAAAGTGGTGGTTGGTTTTTGGCCTTGATGTTCTGATGACTTGACCATACTCTCGACCGATTTCTCAAACTCTACTCCAAATCCTTGGTTGAACAACCTCTTGAAGCTTCCTCTTTATCGATCCAGGGACCTTGATCTTCTTGGTACTACCAAATATCATGGTGCGACTGATTTTCCAAAGAACGAATTTTTCTTTTGCATTTTTTCATGACTTAAGAGATTATATCGTGTTCCTTCATGAGTTTTTAGTGAAGATTTGAGACGTTTTTAGTCCTTGCTTGATGGCATGCCAATTCAGATACTCAACTTTATTTTGGGAAAATCGAAGTAAGCTTTGCAATTTTTTACCTTATTATGTCAAGAGATTATACCGAAAAGACTAGAAAAATATCACACTTTAGAGTGTGAAACTTGAATCAAGAAAGACTTATACTTAACGAAAGAAAACTTATTTGGAGGCATATGTCGACTTTGAGTGAACCATGACATGCACTTTGGACTTGACCCCTGATCCGTTTGAGTTGTCTAGTTCTCAAAATTTGAATCATTATCAATTTAAAATTGATCTATGTATCCTTCATGCAGAGGTGTTGAAAGATGGTGATCTTTGCAGATTTCTTACAATTAGTCATTTTCATAATGTTCTCTCCTTTTATCTTAAGGTGCATGCAAGGGTTTTCATCGATAAAATCTTCTCTCTTGTCGTCTTATGGTGCCTATAAAGGTTTTCACCGATGAGACTCTCTTTTGTTTTACTCAACAATGTTTTCTCTGATGATCAATTGTCCGTGCAAAACACATTAAATCTATCATTCTTAGAGTTGGTCAAAATGTCAGCTGCTCGAATGGAATCATAAATTGAATTACAATTTGACACTATTCTACAAAATAAAATTTTAAAAAAAAATGCCCCAATTTTCTATAAATACTGGAATATTAATTTTTTTTGGTATGACTGAACCCCAAAGGGTTGCCTACGTATCCTTTTGGAATCAGGTCAAACATAGTTCAAAATTTCAAAGAGAGGATTTTTGGTTATTTTTTTGTTTTGTTTTTTTTAAAAAGAAGTGCATTTGTTCTACCAACCATAAACTTTTCATAGTATCTTAGAACACATTAGATGTAATATCTTTTGATTGCGTCCGCATTAACAATTATGCATGTGATTTTTTCCTCCACATCAGTAAGGTGCAAGGCTCCTTTGGACAACACTTCCTTGATAAGATATGGACCTTGTCAATTTGGGGAAAACTTTCCCTTGGCTTCTTCTTGGTGCGGGAGACTGTGCTTTAAGACCAATTGACCTACTTCAAAGTGTCTTGGGTGCACCTTTTTGTTGTAAGCACGAGCCATCATTTGCTGATAAAGCTGACCAAAACAGACGGTCGTCAATCGTTTCTCATCTATTAATGTGAGTTGATCTAGTCAGATTTTGACCCATTCAGTATCCTCAATTCCAGCCTCAACAATAATTCGAAGAGATGAAATTTTAACTTCTTCTAGTATCACAACCTCAATCACATACACCAGCAAATAAGAAGTAGCACCAATCAAGGTGCACACTGTTGTGCGATATCCCAAAAGTACAAACGGCAGCTTCTCATGCCATTGTCTGATGCCTTGAACCATTATCCTGAGAATCTTTTTGATATTCTTGTTGGCAGCCTCCACAGCTCCGTTGGCTTTTGGTCGGTATGGAGTAGAATTGTGATGCACAATTTTGAACTGATCACATACCTCCTTCATCAAATTGCTATTAAGGTTTGCAACATTATCTGTGATGATAGTTCTTTGGATACCAAATCGACAAATGATGTTCGAATGAACAAAATCCACGACCGCCTTCTTAGTGACTGCCTTGAAAGTGATTGTCTCCACCCATTTGGTAAAATAATCAATTGCGACCAAAATGAATCGATGTCCATTAGAAATTTTTGGCTCAATTGGTTCGATGATATCCATTCCCCATACAACAAAGGGCCAATGAGCGGCCATGGGGTGCAACTCTGAAGGAGGTGGATGACATTTTTTCACAAAGCGAAATCCATCTCGTTTCATGGTAAGCCAGTAATATCCTGCTCTAAGTATTTTTTTTTGCAATGACATATCCATTCATGTGTGGTCCACATACCCCAGCATGAACTTCATTCATGATCTTCTCGGCTTCTTCAACATCCACGCATCTTAACAAGTTCAGATCCAGGGTTCATTTATATAAAATTTCCCCGCTAAAAAAGAAACCACTAGCCAAACGTCTAATAGTTCTTTTTTGGCTTCTATTAGCATGCTCGGGACATCTCTCTGTCTTCAAAAATTGCTTGATGTCTAGGTACCACGGCTCACCATCTGGTTCTGCTTTTACTGTGTTACAATAGCCATATTGGTCCCGAACTTGAATCTCCAAGGGAGTGATGTAAGTGTTTCCAGGATATGGAAGCATTAAGGCCAAAGTAGCCAATGAATCTACCAATTCATTATGAAATCTGGGGATGTATCTAAACTCGAAGGACCTAAATCTTTTGCTAAGATCTTCCACACATTGTCAGAATCTCGAGTTTTCCATTCGCCTTGAGCTTAATGAATAAGCAAATCAGAATCTCCTAACACAATCAATTCTTGTACACCCAAATCTATTGACATATTTAGACCCATGATGCAAGATTCATACTCTATTGTGTTATTTGTATAGAAGAAACGAAGGCGAGCTGTTGTCGGATAAATAATACATCAATTCTTCATATTTTTCTCTTCAGCCAATCTTATTTGCTACTCTATTTCGTTTACAACAATATCGTCTCTTACATGTTTGTGGGTTATGGAACATGTGTAATTATTTAATAAGTAGTAGATAACTATTTTTTATGTCCCCAATTTATGTGTCAACTTTCAGATTTTGAGAATCAAATAAGTTTTTTATCTATCGTAATTTTTTCATATATCATTTAAATATCTTGAATTATCAATTATCGTGACTTATAGTACTTTTATGTAGTTTTCAAATACGTAAATGTTAATTCAAAAAGCTTAATGATTTCATACCTGAATTCACGGTCAAAATTAAACTATTTGATTCTCGAAATTTGAACGATGCCACATAAATTGAGACTTATTAGTGAGCAAATATTTAAAAATAATATATTCATAAAATAATTTTATTAATGGATTATTGCATTGTGACTTGTTTGTTAATATATTAACTTGTTGGAAACACGCAATAGAATATTAGAGTTATATTGTTTAATTTTGGATTATTCCAATAAGACTAAAATGTCATTTTCTGATTTATCTGAAACTTGATTTCCTCTCAAACAAAAAACTCATTAATGAAAAAAAAAATTAGTTTTTCAAGAATAAAAAAAATCATACTGTAGTATTAAAAAAGATTTTGTATTCATTTACTTGTCAAAAGATCATCCAACATGATATATTTTTGAGTTGTTAGGATGTTGCCTTATGCATATTATATGTTAGAATTTTTGAATCTATGTCAAATTTCTCAACATTTTCTTTAAATTTTTAATTCCTAATTAACTATACAAATCATCATATTGAAAGATAGATAACAATGCCCATAAAAAAGAATAAAAAAAATATACGTTTTAATTAGTTAAAGGCTAAATATATTGAGTCATTTATTCGAAAGTTGATATTTTCTTATCAATTTTTTTTAAGAAATCAGTTTTGCTTTCCTTTTTCTTTTGGGATTAGTTTTTACTTACCATTTTCTCCCCTTTTCTTTCTTTTCCATTTTTTTTCGTGCTCCTATAACATCACTAAATTTAAGTTTTTTTTGTTTGTTTGTTTACTTCCTCGTAAATATTACTAAATTTTTTCGTAAATTGGATTATGATACTAATTATGTTTTATTATATTCTTTTTAGTGTTGAAATTTTTTGATATAGAGAACGTGAAATAAAAAAAAGGCAAGCTCAATGCACTAAATTGTTGTTACTATGAAAAAAAAAAAGAAGCCTAAACTAACCTTAAAAAACCAACCTCAAAAAGAGGTCGGAAAAAACTGACCTCGCAAGGTCTGAATTTCATTAAAAAGGGACCCAGAAATCAATCTGTTTAGTGCAAAAAACTGAAAAAATGCAAACCGATCTTCGGAGGTTGATTTTTTAATGCAAAAAACTAGAAAAATGCGACCATAGAATTTTTATTTTATTTTTAAAAAAAAATAATTTGCAACACAAACCTTCCGAGGTCGAAAAACTTAAAAATTCCTCCTCCCTAAATTGGTTTGATTTTTCGATCAAGTTTATTTTGAATTATGAATTGAGGTCGATTTTGACCTTTTTTCTAGTAGTGCACTATGCACAGGATTCATAGAAGGGTCAGATTACATAGGTCTATTGTACGCTATCTTACCCTTGCATTTGTGTAGGTAAGAGACGGGTTTCACCGCTAAACTTGTGACCCCCTTGCCAAGTCTAAAATTGAATCTAATAAATGGTGATCAATATATTTTTTGTGAGTTTATATGATTTTGTTTTTTCATTTATGAAGTGTCATGAAAATAATGTTATTTTCTTTTAGTTTTATTTTAGCGAGTGTATTTGATCAATTTGAGTACATAAGTCTAATTATACATATATCATATCACAATTCATAAATATACTTTTAAAATATATTTTAAAGAAACGGAAAAAGATATAGAAAAAAGAAGAAGAAAAAGAATTGAAGAAGAGAAGAACTTAATAAAATAATGAAAGGTAAAAATGGATTAGGATCATTTTATCCAATTCATATTTGATAAAATCATTTTTACCTATATTTATACGAGTGAGATTACAATTCAATCCATCCAATTATCACCCCCTAATTCCCAAATATCGATTATATATAAGTTATCTTATGGTAAACAGTAGTTGTCGACCTATCATAGTTTTATTCAATCCACTAATCACAAGCCAGAGAAGACTTTGAACTAATCATAAAAGAAGGGAAGAAAGTATTATATACCATTAAAGTATTATTAAAGCAACCCCATTTGGGAGGCAAATTGTTACTATCTCTGAAGCCATAACACATAAATAATATGCCTTTTAACTTAGTTTTAGCTAACATCTACGCTCTCTAATTTTAGATGTACACAAGTAGATACTTAAATTTATATAAAATTGAACAAGTTGACACACGTGTCTTATGTGACATATTACTGTACCTATAGGATGTCATATAGGATGTCAGGTAGGACGCATGTATCAACTTGAACAGTTTTATACAAGTTTAAGTGTCTATTTGTACACATCCAAAGTTAAAGGGTATAAATGTAAGCAGAAATCAAGTGAAAGGGCATATTTATGTATAACGCATCTCTTAATGACTTAAGCTGAAGCTTAAGCTTATATTCTACATTATCCAACAATCATTGTGTATTAGTATATTGTATGGTCAACCCTCTTTTAGGCTCTCTGTATTTGGTATTAATTCGATCTAAGTTCATATATCCTACATTATCCAACAATCATTGTGTATTAGTATATTGTATGGTCAACCCTCTTTTAGGCTCTCTGTATTTGGTATTAATTCGATCTAAGTTCATATATCCTACATTATCCAACAATCATTGTGTATTAGTATATTGTATGGTCAACCCTCTTTTAGGCTCTCTGTATTTGGTATTAATTCGATCTAAGTTCATATATCCTACATTATCCAACAATCATTGTGTATTAGTATATTGTATGGTCAACCCTCTTTTAGGCTCTCTGTATTTGGTATTAATTCGATCTAAGTTCATATATCCTACATTATCCAACAATCATTGTGTATTAGTATATTGTATGGTCAACCCTCTTTTAGGCTCTCTGTATTTGGTATTAATTCGATCTAAGTTCATATATCCTACATTATCCAACAATCATTGTGTATTAGTATATTGTATGGTCAACCCTCTTTTAGGCTCTCTGTATTTGGTATTAATTCGATCTAAGTTCATATAT
>JAJOOR010027061.1:0-19710 GCA_036250505.1 Solanum acaule
CTGTTGGGGTGAGGGTGAGTAAAAAAATAAAAAAATTGAAGTTGAAAATGTTTTTAAAAATAAGCTTTAAATTTATTTGTTCCACAAAGAAAATTGATTTTTCAACAAAAAAATTGATTTTTCAACAAAAAAATTGTAATATGAGTTGGAGGAAAGTTTAGGAAAATAGTTTCCTTAAGCTTTGAAGGGAATTCATTTTCCTTGAATTTGAGGAAAATGAGTTGATTTGAAAAATATTTTCGTAAACATTTTACCCAACCAAACATGAGGAAATTGAAAAACATTTTCCGGAAAATGTTTTCCTTCATACCAAACACACCCTAGGTGCTAAAGTTTTTAATTATTATACTAATGGGTACCAAGGTGTCATTTTTTTTTTTGAAATTCTACAATATTTTAAAAAGTTAAGAGAACTATTTTTGCACTTTATATATTAAAATTGCTTTATTTACATGTAATAACTACTTAATTATAATTTGATAATTATTTTTTAAAATTGATAGTATAATATTTTTTACAATAATTCGTAAGACAAGAATAAATATATATAAGTTATTGTATGTTACATAACACCACAAATGTTATATCATAGCTAACTTCTTATTGATTATACTTTTGAAAACTTTTTCAATTGAGTAAATATTATATAAACTATGAAAATTATTCTAGAAATAGTAGAATTATTTAAAAATAGAATTGATACTTGATCTGATTGAGTATGCCTTAGAGTATCATTTTTATTTGTATAATATTTCATATTACTTTAAAATACATAAATATGTTTAAATCATCAATATTGTAGTTGTAACATCCCGATAATTTCTAAGTTAAGACTCGAACAATTCTTCATTTACATGTAAGGTCATATCATGTGATTCTTAAATTGATCATATGTGTAAAGGTCAATTCTTAGTGTGAGAATAAATTTGGAGATAAATTAAGGCCACAATAATCCCCTAGCACAAAGTTGAGTTGAAAGTTTCCTTAGCGATTAAGTTTTGATGTAAGATTCTACTTGGGTCAACTTAAAACTATCCCATCTCTTATAATATAAAGAGTTGCGTGGCCCATAACCTATCAAATTAAAGGTACTTGAATCTTCTTTCCAACTCCACAAATTTTGTGTCAATTCGAGTTTCAAGCAAAACGTTATGACCATTTTAGAAACATGATACAGTGCAGTGATGAATTAGTAGACGGGAAAACAACTGAAAGGGTCATTTTTGTCTTTTTACCTCTAAGAAAACTCTTAACAAATTTCTTGACTAATTAAAGGTCCAAACCAATTAGATTTTCATCTCTTAATCCCCCATTCTCTTCTCTCTCAAACCCTAAGGCAAAACCTAAGGAAGAATCAAAGTAGAAGACTTCATTCAAGATTTTTTCAATCTTTTCCAAGATTTTTCTTCAAGGTAAGTCCTTCTCCAAGAATTTCATTCTTTCCAACTCAAATTTCTTCATACAATTATGAATCATTAATGATAATCCTAATTCTTGGCCACCGAGTTTCAAGAAACTAATTCAAGAATCTCAAGAAAGGTTTTCTTGATTGTTCTCCTTTAAGCTGGGGTTACAAGGCTTCTAATCAAGTTCTTATTTAAGATTCTTCAATGACTTTGTTCTTCCAGGTATGTAAGTCTATCATAGTGTTGGAATAGTTCGTCGTCACACCTTACATCTACTTTCAAATCAGTAAAAGAGTAAATATAGGGTTCAAACCTTAGATTTGAGTGTTCTTGAGATGACTTGATTTTGAGTGCTTGAGTTCCTAATTCTTTTTGAAATTATAATCCTAATTATTGAATTGCTATATGTTATGCATTGATTTTTTTAAGTTGATTTGTTCATGTCTATATTTCAGTGTGAACACTATGAATTGAGCATTCTTGAGATGAGTAGTATTGTTGAGTTTTGAGTTCTTGAGTTCCGAGTATTGAGTTTTCTTGAGTTCTGAGTATTGAGTTCTCTATAATGTTATTGAGATTCTTAAGTTGATTCGTTCACGTCTATATTTCATCATGAACCCTATTTTGAGTTATAAATCTTGAGAATCTTTTAAAGCCAACATTTGTGTTTTAAACTGAGTTTTTGAGCAAGTAAAGAGGAGTTTGAGAAAGAGTATAAGGGAACTAAGTAATTCCCAAATGTTTTATCTTTACATGACCAAAGATAATATTATTTTGAGAAAAGAGAAACTTTGATTTCTAAACGATTTTATGTGTTCATAGATATTTCAAAGCAGTTACCTCTATTAAGAGGATAGTTTGAGCAATTATCTTAAACTAGAGAAAGAGTATGTTTTATACATTTGAGCATTGATGTACCGTGAGTTTACAGTATTTTTGATGCATTAAACTTGAAGTTTTTCATGTGTCTTAGGCATTTTGTTATTAGGTATGATGGTGTTTTTATCTAATTTTGCAGGAAATAGGTTTTGGAGTAGTGGTTTGAAAGATCCTGAAACAGCTGCAAGTTGGCAACAGACGAGCCCACCTACGAGCCGTCGTTCCTTCGACGAGCCGTAGGTGGAAGGCATGGATGAAGGTTCTAAGAAAATGGGATAAGTATGGAACCACAGAGGCTACTTATGAGCCGTGAGTCCTGAATTTAATTAAATTGATATTGTTAAAAGGATATTGACGATTTCTAGGTTTCTTCATTCAATTACATCTATTTAGCTTATTTTTTTATTTTTTTTATTTCTATCTCAAATTCAAGTTTAATATAATTCATCATTTTAAGGAGTTTATTTAAATTGGTTCATGAAAAAAGAGTTACATTAAAATAAAAATGTGTCTAATAAATTTAAACAAAGACAAATTAAAAAGAAAAATGGCATAAAAGAGAAAAATAATGAAAAAGGAGAAGAAGTGTGCGCGTGGGACTCATGCCCATGACATAGGGCCATTTCTTGAACTCCCTTATCCATTGAGCTATACTTCTTACTTGTTTTTAGGTGGTTCATTTTAATATATTATATATAGTGTGTGTGTGATTTTTCGACGAAGGGAGTTTATTTGAGTGAACCCCAACCCCTGACTGCATCTAGATTTGCCCTTGCTACCTGTTACCTATTGTATTGTATTGAAAAAAAATAGTGAAAGAGCATGGGCAGAAATTGAAATTGAAATTGATCCTAACACCTTGTTACCCGTTGTATTGTATTGCTAGTTTAAATACAATGTTTGTTTTGATTGTTACTTAAATTTTATTCTGTCGTATCGTTTGAATTCATCGTTAGGTCAGGACGATTCATTTTATGTAACGACCGATTTGGTGTAGTCGCGTTGTTACCTTACCATTTTGTTCTATCATTTGGTCTTTATTTATCATTTAATAATCATAGCTCATATTCGTCACGACCCAGACCGTCGTGATTGACACCCACACTAACTCTTCGGTGGGAGAACCACTACTATAACCCAAACCAAGAAACTAACCCAAAACTAAGGCATTTAAGTTACAAAAGCAAGTTAAATACTAAGGACATAAATAGAGTTCCCATAAACTCTAACAAAAGTCTAACAATAATAAACTAACATTGCGGAAGTACTGTCTAGAACCTGAAAGTCAATGTACCAAAACATCTAAAGTTTAACAAGTCTAAACAAGAAGGGATGCAACCCCTATCTAATGAACTAATCAACTAACTAGACATAGTCTAAGTCCGGAAATGGTGCACATAGACGAAAGAGAATCTATGTCATCCCGAAAGAATTTGCTCACCCTTGAATTCGATCGATCACTGATCTCCTAAGCGAGGTCTGTCAGTAGCCGCTTGAAGATGCCCTGCACTCAACAAAAATAAGAGCAAGTGCAATATCAGTACACAACCACAGTGTACTGGTAGGATCACGCGGCTATCTCACTAAGTGCAACATACATAAGTCAAACAACAATATAATCACATATACAATATCATCAACATTTACGAACAACGAACATCTTCACATGTCTCAAAATACACAATTATGACAAGTTATTGGTCCTCTCATGAAACTCAAACCCAAACAGTTAGCATACCGAAATGTGGTACCCGATCCAATGATTATGCCGGAACGTGGCAACCGATCCCATAATTATGCTGGAACATGGCAACCGATCCAAGTTAGTTATGCCGGAACGTGGCAACCGATCCATTTAACACACCATAATCACAAGTATATCCTCAAGATCATACAATTAAGTCATGATTTCATGGTAACCATCATTCATCTACCTCATTACAACAAGTGTGATCAATAATGCAACATTCATATACATACATGTACCATAATGAAGCAAGAACAACATACATCACACAATCATAGAATCACAACCATCACCTACCTCGAAACAAACTTGACACCCTAAGAAACTTGATCCTTCCCTTTCCGGATTCGTTCCACTTATTGTTGGTCTACAAACAATCAATATAATATAGAAATCAATAAACAATCACTAATTAGCCGGATTACCAACAATTCTATGAACCCTAGATCAAACTCATGATCCCAATTATCCAAAATAGGGTTGTTTCCACCATAGATAATTACCCATTCTATTACGTTCTACGGATTGAAAAACGGATTCAGGGAGTGAAAAGATTACCTTTAGCCTCAAGAATGGTGGAAAACTGTTAGGAGTTGCCTGGGGTTTGTTCGTTAGCTCTAAAAATCGAAAAAGTGCAGAATGAGATCGTGTAGGGCCCCTGCTAGAGCGGCCAAAACCCCCGCCAAGGCGGCTTACACGAACCAGTGAGCTATTTAAAGAATTCCAAAATCTCCATTTCACAACACACCTCTAACCCACAACGCTCAGAAAATACCATTCACTCTAAGATCGATTTCGGGAGTTCTACTTGCCCGAATTCAATTCTGTAAAGTCGTACGGATTCTTTAACGAGTTATCTAACCACTCATGTAATCATAATCATAAATAAATCACTCGATTGTTACTAGATTTCCCTACACCTTAATGACTCCAATTTCGTCCAAATCTGGACTAGGTTAGAAAATTCCAAGTTACTACGAAAAAGTGTTTCGACCTAAAAAAATTTCCCATTGGCTTTTCTATAACGACGGAACTCGGTCGTTACAGTAGATACCAATTTACCCATCAGTCATCCCCGAGTGACCAACTTAGGAAAAATAGGCTAAGGAAAGAATCAAGTAGTACCCGAATCGACGAACAATTGGAGATACTTGTCTCGCATGTCCCTCTCGGTTTCCCAAGTAGCTTCCTCAACTGGACGATGCTTCCATTGAAATTTCACGGACTTAATCTCCTTGGTTCTCAACTTATGCACATCACGATAAAAAATTGCAATCAGTCCTTCCTCATATTAGAGGTCTTTGTCTAACACAATTGAGTACCATTTAATGATATAATCCCCGTCACCATGATATCTTTTCAACATGGACACATGAAATGCTAGATGAACACCCGATAGATTAGGACGTAAAGCCAATCTATACGCTATCGGTCTTACAAATTCAAGAAGCTCAAAGGGACCAATGTATCATGGACTTAGTTTGCCCTTCTTGCCAAATCTCATTACCCATTTCATGGGTGATACCTTAAGAAGAACATTTTCTCTGGTTTAAAACGCCATGTCTCTTACCTTATGATCCGCATACATCTTCTGTCTACTCTAGGCTGCTAAAAGTTTAGCTTGAATGCTCCTCACCTTATCTTGAGCATCCTTCACTAAATCAACCCCCAAAGGTTTCACATCCCCAGCCTTGAACCATCCTATGAGTGATCTACATCCCCTCCCATAGAGTGCCTTTAAAGGTTCCATATCTATGCTGGAGTGATAACTATTATTATAGGAGAATTCACACAGAGGTAGGAACCTATCCCAGTGCCCTCCAAAATCAATCACACATGCCCTCAACATGTCTTCTAACACTTGAATAGTCCTCTCTATCTGTCTGTGGATGGAAGGCTGTTCTAAAAGTGAGTTGTGTGCCCAATTCATCATGCAATTTCCTCCAAAACTTAGATGTGAATTGGGTACCACGGTCTGAGATGATAGAGAGGGGCACCCCATGCAACCTCACTATCTCTTTCACATACACCTTAGCCAATTATTCAGCATTATAATCTATTCTTACCGAAATAAAATGGGCTGGCTAAGTCAATCTATCAACCACTACCCAAATAAAATCAAACTTCCCCAAATTCTTGGGAAGGCCAACCACGATATCCATGGCTATCCTCTCCCATTTCCATTCTAGAATTGACATTCTTTGAAGCAAACTTGCAGGACTTTGATGTTCATACTTCACTTGTTGACAATTTGGACACTTCACCACAAACTCCACTATATCCTTCTTCATGCCCGGCCACTAATAAATTCGCTTAAAATCTCGATACATCTTAGTCACACCCGGATGGATATAATATCGCGAACCATAAGACTCTGCCAACAATTTCTCAATCACGTCATCTACTCTACGAACACATATTCTCCCTTTAAAATTGAGCATACCATCCATATCAAGAGTGGTCTCTTGTGCATTACCAATCGCGGTCTTCTTTCTAAGCTCCTCCAAATTTTCATCTTCAAATTGTTTGGCCTTGATCTCATCAATGAATGTGGCCCTCAATTTAATGATAACTAACACCCCTTCTCTTTCTGAGGTTCCCAACTGCATGAACTTAGACTCGATGGTCTGAATTTCCTTAGCCAAAGGTCGCTTGGATGCACTCAAGCAAGCTAGATGTCACGCCCCAAGTCTACACCCTGGACATGGCCGGCACTTGGAGACCATTGCTGGCCCCAAAAAAATCCTTGGCCTGGCTACTTAATTCAGCGGAAGACTTAACTCAACATAATATAAACTCATAAACAACTTAAATGATAAAATCTGGCCAAAATGGTAACTTATGTCTCAAATAGAATATCTGTAAATACATAGATGAGAGACTCAACTACTGTCTGACTGTCTATGAAGCTTCTATAATACTGAGATGAATGTTGGGACAGACCCCACAACATCTTAATAAAGAAAAACTAGGAAAACGAATAAAAGAGTCCTCCAGAATGCAAAGAGGCACACCACTGACTCTGAAGTGCTAGACCAGATCAACGGCGCGCTGGATGCTGATCCTGGTTACCTGCGTCTGCATCATAATAAGGTACAGGCCAACTTGCATCAGTACATTGAATGTACGAGTATGCGAGTTGGAATGCTAAACAACAACTTAAGCTTGAAAGGAGTACAAAGGAACACTTACCTTGGCTCTGTTCAACTCATGAATAACTAAACTCAATATAAAGCAATAAGACACATGTAATATATATAAAGATTGTAAAACAATGTAAACAACTTAGTTCATTAAAGATAAAACAATAACAAACTCAACTTTACTTATGTATAAAGTAATATAACTTTAGTGGGAAATTCTTTAACCGACAACCACCTCTATGAGCCCTAGTGATGAAACAACGTTTTACCTCATGTTGCCCAAGGACCATCCTATACCTTGTTGTGATATAGGACCTTACTTAACTTAGTGGATCCACTAACTTAACTTACGTGATCATCTAAAAAGTATAACCCGTTAAATCCCATGATGGCTACATGGTTTTTATGGAGAGTTGAGTTAATATGAACTCGCGTCCCAAATTCGGTGCTCAATACTACTCCTAAAATATACTTTAGCTCATGTCTGTTTTGAACACCTCTTTCTTTAGTTTGAGATAATTGCTCAAAGTTTAGCCCAAAGTGTCTCTTGGAATCGATGTTCTCCTTTACTGAAAACTATCCCAAAGGCTCTTTTAGAAATCATAGTACCTTTCTTGCTTAAATGTGAAAACATTTATAAACTTCTTTGGGAATACTTGGTTCCCTAATAACTTTTGAGAAATGAACTCAACTCTTTACTCTTTACTTTACTTGAAACTTGAGCCTTAAAACGAAGTTAAAACGTTTAATAAAGACTCTTGAAAACTTTGAGAAACTTTACTTTGAATTGCTTCTTAACTTCTAGACTTGACTTTCAACTTCTTTGACTTTGATCTTAACTTTCCTTGAATTGGATTATGGATTCAAGGTTCATGATCTCATGATTATGGATGATTTCATGATGTTTAGATGTACCTTAGAGTGTTGGAATCAACTAGAAAACGTAGGTACATCGCTTGGAAACTAGTACGAAAAGATGGGGGACGAATGGGATGAACTGGCGTCCTTGGCACTCTGAAAGGCATGGGGTGCCAGACCCCAAACTTCAGAGAAGTCTGTGGGGCGCGCTGGCTGGCGCGGCGCCCCAAGGCCAAAACTTCAGAGGCTGCTTTGGGGCGCACTGGCTGGCGCGGTGCCCCAGCCTTGTTACCTAGGTGTTCTCAATTTTTCTTCTCCATTTTTCATGTCTAACCCCTCCAATCTTCCCTAGTTCTTTCCCGAAACACTTAGGGTCAATTGTACCCTCAATATACAACCAATCTAACTCGAGAAACAACCCAGAAACATGAATCAACTCACCCCCAAGCATCAACAACTCAACCAACAAGAATTCTACAATTTGTTCTTCAAGAACCTAACTCCTTCAACATGTAAACAACTCAAAACCAATGGATTGAAACAAGTTGGTGTGTGGGTGAACGAATCCAACACGAAAATATCTCACATACCTTAATAGGGATCACCCCCGACGAATTCCACTCCAAAAGCTTGACGTTCTTGGTGAAATCTTGGCTTTTCTCCCTTTCTTTCTTCTTTTCTCTCTTCTCCAAGCCCTAAGCGTATTTCTCAATTCCCCAAACTGACTAAGTCATGTTTTTACCCCAATAAATCCCTCAAAATGAATTAGGAAATTAATTAGAGAAAAGACTACTTTGCCCTTCCCTAAATCCGGATTGGGACTTTCCTCAGTCCAACAACCCTACTTCCAATAGGCATATCTCACTCATACGATGTCGAAATCGTGCAAACTCGGCAGCGTTGGAAAGATCTTCCCAAGGGATTTCCAACCATATTAATAACTACTCATAACTCATCTTGAGCTAGGAGTTATGGTCGTTTGAAAATGACCAAAACTCACTTTCTTAACTTAGACAAAAATTTCCAGATTTCCACATTCTTCCCAAAAATGATTATTTTCAGATTTTAAACTCTTTCTAGTCATTTCTAGGTGCGACGTGTTACACTAGACTACCAATACTCACCGCCTTTCGACTCAAAGAGACTGCCAATACATTAGCCTTACCCCGATGGTATTGAATGGTGACATCATAATCCTTAAGAAACTCCATCCACCTTCGCTGTCTCAAATTCAGATCCTTTTGAGTGAACACATGCTGCAAACGGCGATGATCAGTAAACACTTCACACTCAACACCATAGAGGTAATCTCGCCAGATCTTAAGAGCAAATACTACCGCTGCCAACTCCAAATCATGCGTTGGATAATTTCTCTCATGCACCTTCAATTGGCGCGACGCATAGTGTTACACCGTAATTTTACTAACCTTTAGAAAAATTACTTTTTGAAATGTCCTAAGTATAAAACAATTTGAGAAAAATACTTAGAAAAGAGTCGCCACTTAATTTTTAAAGAAATTAAGAAAACTTAATTTAAAAATATTCTAAAATATTAAGTCCTTAAAAATTTAGAGAAAATGGGTAAGTGGTTCTTATTTACGCTTCAAGAAGGTTTTTAAGGCATTTGAAGTGTCCGCTAACACGCAGTTGTCCTATGACTTGGTTAATTATTTGACTATTTTTTGGAAAAATGATTTAACATAAAAAATAATAATTTACAATATTAAGTTGAAAGAATAGTTAAACAAAGAATTTTTTATTTTTTTTATTTTTAAAGAAAGGGACCTTAATTAGAATATTTGAAATTAATTATAAATGAAAACAATTTTCACAAAACTAGATTAATTAGAATTTATATTTTTAAATTATTTTAATAATAATTTGAATCAATTTGATTAATTAAAACATGAAAACTACTTTACATTTATTGAAGAATAAATAAAAAAGTTTTGACTCAAGATATTGAATAAAAGTATAAGAGTTGATAAAAATGAATTATAATAAACTAACATAAAGAATATAGTTTATCTTTTAGGGATTTAATTAAGTTAAAACCAAAACAAATAAAACCAAAGTTAATAAAAACAAACAATAAATAATCACGATTAAATAATTTAGGAGAGTAAGAGGGAAATTGAATTTGGGCCCTTCTTGGGCCAAAATTCGTTGTAATTTTTGGGCTTTTACCCAATTCTCATTTTTGTATGCATCTGTTGTATATCAGTGTATATCGAATGTATACAACCCATTTTTCTGCATTTCGAGACCTGTAATTTCGATTTTCCAGCATTGTATAATGCCTTCCATTCGAAATTCAAATGTTTGCTTTCCAATTCTGAACTTGATAATGAAAAAAGTGATGTCGGAATGACTTTAGGCCTAAATGGCCCAATCAATGATGCAAGAAAAGGATCTGGCCCCAAATGGAATCCTCCATAGTTGCTTTTCCGGGGAAGGAACTAAGACAACGAGCTCAACCACGAAGAACCTCCACCACTGTGAGCCGATTTCGACGAGCTCCCATAAGTAAAACAACTTCGAATTCGAATAGAAGAGACTGAAACTATCTCTGTTATAAAGGATAAATCCTTAGTTTTTGATGAAACGAAAGAAAATCCTATATTCAGGATATGGAACTCTTATCTCTTCTCCCTATTTTCGTATAGACTCCATATATAAACAGTGTCTCCCGCCTCAAGCTCTCTGCTTTCTTTTCCGACTATTAAACTCTCTTCCCCCCAAGGCTGAAGGAGAAGGATGAAAATGGGTTGAAAAGAAAAGGATGAAATTCAAATTCAAAATTCGAATTTCTCTCAAAGGATAAGGCTGAACGACTGGAATGAGTACGATCTTTGTACAATTTCCTCAACGGAAAAACAATGAAAGTCGTCCGATTATGAGGGAAGGACGATTGAGGCGTAAGATCGACACGCGTGGAAGATTCTTCGTATGGACAGGATGATGTGTGAGCTGGGCTCGCTGTACTCGAGTCGCGATTTCACTGGACTGAGCGATTTTGCTGGATAGAGCAATTTTATTTCTGTGTTTCATCGTTGTTTTGGACTGCTGGAGGTTCTGGGTTTCAATTTTTTGCTGGAGGAAGAAGAAGAAAATGTACAGGGGTCATTTGAGTCTATTTTGGTATTGCTGTAGGAATGGGTTTCTATTGGAGTTGAATTGGGCTGGGAATTGTATAAAAGAAGTTGGCTGAAAGTTGGGAAAATGTAGCTGAAATTGCAATTACAAAAATGGCCAAATAAATTTCAATTGCAGCCGATCAAAATTAAGAGCTTAGTCGAATTGATTAAATTAGTAAATTCAACTAATAATTAAATAGGACGAAATAATAAAATTAATTAATGAGCTTCTTAATCTTAATGAAATAAAATAATCAACTCAAATATAAACTAAATAATTAAAAATATAAACTATTATATAACTAAACTAATTAACCAAATATTTAATTAAAACAAAAATATTTTTTGAGACGATTTTCAAATATTCATAAAACATACTAATTATATAAAGCATATATATTATTCAAAATTTATAAGACATGACAAAACTACTTAAATTAACTTGAAAAACTTTGTGAATTTTATAAAATTAATTATTTCAAATCGTTCGATATTGTAGAAGCTCGGTGATTAATTAATATTGTGGAGGTCCAAAATTGGGTGTCAACAACTGTCCCTCGTTTGACTTGGATGGATGAAAGAGATCCGAGGCAAATGAAATTGACAAATCCAATTTTAACCAACCACATATTTATCCTTCAGAAAAAAAGCTTTTGGTACGGACTTTTGGAATTATGGTCGAACCCCGAAAATGGATTTTCTACATATCTTAGGTTATATGAGAATTTAGGCCACTTGTAGTTCGACACGCTTGATTTCACGCCCGATTTTGAAAGAATTCATAAGTCATCCCGATACTAATTTTAAAGGGATCGGAATGCTCGAGAATAAGATTTAAAAATGAATGTTGGAATACATCCGAGTTTTCAATATTGAGCCCGCCTACATATCCTTCAACTCAAGAAATCAGGCTGTTTGTAGTTCGACTCGATTGGTTGACAGTAAATCTATTATGCAAGATAACATTTGGTTCTGAAAGAGTGAAAAAGTAAGTCGAGTATGAAAAGGAGGCTTGCAACCTCTCAGCCATGAATGTGGCTTGCTTCACACCCATAATTAAGAACTTGCATGGACATAATTTCCAAAGCTCTTAGAGCATTGTCACTCCGATTGGGAAGTTGCTGGGGGTGAAAATCAAATCTTTCGGATTCAAAACCAAAACCGATAAACCTAAAGAAAAACCCACATGCCTTCCGATAGGGGTGTGGTTTGATTGTGGTGGAAGTCGCTCCTCTGCTCACGTCCTAAGAGTTTGATACTCCTCTTCGGACTATGTCCAAGTTCACTACTAAGAAAAAGTTCCATGTTATGCTGCATCCTTTTTTATGTGGTCCGCACCTGTGGTTTGTTTTGAGAATTCATCCTTTCGGATGCTCTCGACAAAGACTGAGATAAAACTCATTAGCATAAAAATGTAATTCAAATAGGAGATAATGTCTTTTACCGTGTTGTCACTAATTGCTCTCCTTGGACATTTGACGTCAGCTTCCTCCAGTTTGATGTAAAGTAAATAAAGCTCGTATTTCATATTTGTAATATAATCTTCCATATACTCTTCTTTTGATGTCAAAGTAATAAAATAGGATGATGTAATATGTTGATAGTTCTCTTGATATCGTTGTTGATGATTCTCTTGATGTTGTTCTTGCGATGAAAATGATGCATCCGAAGTTGGTTTTCTTGCGATGCATGAAGATAATTCTCCCTTAAAAAATACAGATGATGTTTTCTTGAAAACCGTATGCGCATTACAATTCATGATTTGTTAAGGATTTGGAGATGTCATTGCTTGCTTTGTGCATGGCAAACTCCGATGAACTCTACAATGAGGCAAATGGCTTGATAATGTTCCAACTGTAACGAGGTGGATACTCGATAATTTTCCAACTGTAACGAGGTGGATGCTCGATATTATTCTAACTGTAACGAGGTGGAGGCTCGATAATATTCCAACTATAACGAAGTAGATTACTCGATAATATTCCAACTGTAACGAGGTGGATGGCTCGATAATATTCCAACTGTAACGATGTGGATGGTTCGATAATATTCTAACTGTAATGAGATGGATGGCTCGTTAATATTCCAACTGTAACGAGGTGGATGCTCGATAATATTCCAACTATAACGAGGTGGATGCTCGATAATATTCCAACTGTAACGAGGTGGATGCTCGATAATATTTCAACAGTAACAAGGTGGAGGCTCGATAATAATTCAACTGTAACGAGGTGGAGGCTCGATAATAATCAAACTGTAACGAGGTGGATGGCTTAATAATATTCCAACTGTAACAAGGTGGATTCTCGATAATATTCCAACATAGTTCAAAATAAGAACCTGAAATGGATAAACAAATATACGAACCACGTATGAGGTGGATCGCCCAACAAAACTATATACTAAAATCTTTGATCAGCCAATCAAAACACATAATCCACTTATGGGGTGGATACCCAGCAAATTTTGAAATCTTGACCCTGACATTGTCAAGAAACACGTATTGCTACGTGCCAATCATACTTTAAGAAAATTATATCGACGTATATACACGTCGGGACTATGATTCTCTCTTTAAAAGACATAATTATCGAGGTGAATGACTTAAATTTTTCACACAAAGATTAAAGTCACTCTCATTCTCCTTTGACAAACTCAACAAAATTTGAGTTTGTTGTTGATATCTTTAATCATTATTGGAAACTTGTAACAATTTGATAACATTGACTGTAAGATATTGCGATCTCCAACATCTTTTCTGATGTGATGGACTTGGTTATTTTCCCTTGCAACACTTCTAAGATAGTGTCATTTTTTATCATCTTCATATTTGATGTTGATTTCACAGATGATCCTGACTTTACCAATACTATCACCTGCAAAGCTTAACACTAAACATTAGTATCAACGATGAAGTAAAGAATATAAGCAAAGATAAAGCGCTAGATTAAGTCATTCAGTTTATCAAGATCAAACTGTGGTGAGCCTAATTGTGACTTTGATCATGACTTTTCACTAGCGATCCTCCAACATGTTGTTTCTTAAAACTTTGAAAGAATCTATTAGCGTTTGTCTTCAATATTCCTGTAAAATAAAAAGAAACTATTTATAAATCACTTGAGGCAACATAATGAAATGAAGATAAAATGAGATGAAGAGTTTTTCTAAGTTCTGTTGATGAGGCCACGTTGGGTGTAAATGACGCCTTTTGTCACACTTGACAGCTTGACATTGCCATTTCTGTGACTTCGATGTTCCTGCATCCAAAGAAAAACTCTTAGTTTGAAAGACTGATTTGTGTTGGTATTGTCTCCATGCTTCTTTATGCAGTTGACTTGCACGCTCGTCTGTGCTCCGAAATGTAATCTTGATGGAATTTTTGAGGACCTTTCTCAAAAATTATGTCCTAGTCTAAAATATGGAAGAACTCTTGTAACTTGCTTTGTTAATTCTGAGGTTGCTCATTCTAGAATTTTGAGGTCCCTCCTCAAAATTATGTCCCAGTTTCCCTCAATAATAATAAGTATAAGTCTTTTAACAAATGACATTTTGGTAGAATTTTTGACGTGATCTCAAAAATTCTGTCCCAGTTGCAAATTTCAACATGATTTCCAGTTTGATTCTCTAGAAAATGTCATCTTGTGGAATTTTGAGATCTACTCAAAAAACCTACCTAGTTGCATTTTGATCTTCAGTCTTGACTTATTGAAGAAGTCCATCTTCAAATGAATTTTTGAGATCCTCTCAAAATTTCTGTCCCTGTTTCCATTTTAAAGAGAAATGTAGATCTTATGGAAAATATGACCGAGCCGTTGTGGCGCCTACGTAACCCGTTGAGGTAAGAATCAGGTCAAACGTAGTTTCCCCTCTTAGGGATTAACAAAGTAGGAAATTTTGGTAAGGAAACGACCGAGGCTGACATAGGCCGCCTACGTATCTCATTCTTGAGAATTCAGGTCAAACGTAGTTCAAATACAAGGAAATGATACGATAAAATGTGCATTTACAAAAGAAAGAAACAATAACTTCATATGCAGAATTCTGGACGACGTTGAGTATACTTCTTTTCAACCTTTGATGACGAATATCTTCAAATGACTCTGTTTAGAAATGTCTTGTACTTACTCTTTAACATCCAATAAGTTATCATTTGGTGAGTCTTAATCGATATTGATTAAATTTTTGTTGATCATGTTTTGAATTTTGTGCTTAAGGGTTGAACAATTCTCAGTGTCGTGTCCAACAACTCTTAAAGGATAAGCACATCTTTGATCGGCCCTGTAAAATTTTCCCAAAGGATTGGCTGGTCTTCCTTCTTTGGGATGGATCATACCTAATGCTTTCAACCTTTCATAAAGTTGAGTTTGAGACTCCTTCCATGTAAACACTTTAGGAGCCTTCCTAAAGTTTGGGCGAGGAAATTTTTTTCGACTGACATTATGGTGTCGATATTTCCTTTGTGGAGCCGACTACATATGGGTAACCATCACCGCAGATACCTCTTTTAATTTTCCCTTTGATACATCTATATCACTAATCTTGATAGCTTTCCTGTTAGCTCGCAATGCAATAAGATTTGTGATATTTCCCATCTTGAAACCATCTTCCAAAGCTTCTCCGACCTTGACGATCTCAACAAATTTTTGTCCCATCATGCATAACGTTCTTTCATAATACTCAGGCTTTTGAGTTCGAATAAACAATTCAGTAATTTCACGCTCAGACATAGGAGGTTGAACTCTTGCCGCCTCTTTTCTCCAACGAAGAGCGTACTCTCGATAGTTTTTTGTAGAATTCTGTTTGATCTTCTCCAAATAGTAGCGATCAAGGGCAGCTTCTACATTATGTCCAAATCTTTCATTGAAATCCTTTGCGAGTGCATTCCAACTCGTCCATTGTTTTAATTCTTGCGATGTAAACCACTCTAGAGCTTCTCTATTTAGACTTCGACTGAAAAGGCGTGCATCAACAATTCTTCGATTTTGTCAACTCCCACGAGTTGATCAGAATAAGCTTTAAGATGTGCCAGAGGATTTCCAGTTCCATTAAAAGTGACGAACTTTGGCACTTTGAACATTTCTGGAAGGTCCAAATCTGGATGAATGCATAAATTTTCATAGTTCAGCCCCACAACTTCTGAAGAGTAATCAAGTTCTTTTATCACTTTCGCAATCTCTTCCTTCATGATCTGCTTAGTTTTTTCCTCTTTGGCCCTCCACTCCTTCTCCTTCTCCTTCTCTTCGTAGTGGTCAAGTTCGGAGTAGGTAGTATAGTGAAGGTGCGGTTCGGTTTGGACTGGAATATCAAAAGTGACTTTTGGTGGTAAGGGTTGAGCGTTTGGTGGATTTTGAGTGCCTTTTGCAGGGGTCTGGTACATGAAAGTGGATGTTTGAGGATTGTTGACATTAAAACTTTGAAATTGAGGGAATATTTGAGATTATTTGCGTTTTGGTTTTGAAGGGGAGGGAAAACTTGAGGGTTGGGATTTAGGCTTTGAAGAGGAGGTGGTGCTTGGTATGAAGTGTTGGTCTGATGAAAATTTGAGGTAGTTAAGTTGCTAGTTGAGGGATTTTTAGCAGGGTTGGAGGGTGGGATATTCTGGACATGTTCCGAGTTTGAATTCAGAGGAGGAAAATGGAGTGGAAGCCTTCCATCACCTAGAGTGTTGACATCGATAGTCGAAATTGACAAATCTTGTTTTTTCTGGAGTTCAACCCTCAATTCAGTAATCTGTTGCATCAATTGTGAAATTAACTCATTTTGTTCAACGGTAGATAGCTGAACTATATCAACTTCAGTCAAGCCAGTATTCTCACTATTCTGGGTCTTTTTTTTTTCCCTTCAACAAATTTCAATTGGGGAAGGAATCTTTGAGAACTTTGAATGTTCAACCAATTTCTCAACACAAATCACTTTTGAGTACCTTAAAAAGAAAAATAACTTAAAAGGCAAATGTGTTAGTTTGTGTAGGTAATAAGTAATACAAAATATCACACATGATCACAAACACATAAGAGTTGCTCCACTTGAAGATACACGAGTCCATGGATATAGAAAAGTGACTAAATGGACAGGAATATGTCTATTTTATTTTGGGATTAGTGAATCAGAAAAGTCGACTCAAGTCCAGACAAAGTCGGTTGCATCTTTCATTGACATATTTCTAATTTTCGATTGAGATGAAATTCCAATATCATTGCAAGAGTTGGACAAGATAGAATTTCTCAAAAATGGGGACCGAACCTTGAAAGGTTGCCTACGTATGTCACGAGGAGAATTCAGGTCCTACGTAGTTCGACCGGCCTGAATCTCTTTTTGATTTGAGATGGAAAATTCACCCTTTTTTCGAGATGAGAGAGTAAGATTTAGGATTTGAAAGGGAAGTTGATTTTTTTATTTTTATTTTTTGGGAAACTAAAGACTTGAAGAGTATGTGGACACACTTTTGATAGTGACTTGATATTTATGCTTAGGGGTTCTTAAAAACAATTCGAAGAGGAGTGAGCTAGAATATCCCCAAATAAAGCAACATATTCACATAAGTAATTATAACACACAAACATTTATTGCACATTCCAAACAGATATGTGACCCTTTTATGTCAAGGGTAGGCTTAACGATTTGAATGATGTACAACGTTATTTGAAACATCTCATTATCCCAAAACCCAAATTTATACAAAATTTTTGAATAAACTGAATGGGGATACATAATAGGGGAAAATAATATAAATAATCAGTCCCACAAAGGGCACATTCCTAAACTATGCCTCCATGAAAGGTTTTTTTGCTCTTGAGCTTCTTGTCATCTTCGGCCTTTAGATGGACTAGTAGCTTGTAAAGCTACTTCTTCAACTAGAATAAGCTATAATCTACCACTTACCCCAGGGGACAATGATTTTTCAAACAACGTATACATCCTTCAAATTTAAACACATAATTATGAACGTCTCTTTTGGCCGTGGGCCGGTTTGGACTCAAGGTGGTCTTTCTAATGGGGCCAACATGCCTTGGGTGTTGGGTCGTCTTTGTTCAATGGGCTAAATTGAGGGATTTGGTTTCGCTCTACGCTAGTTCACTAAGAGTGGGTTTACTAGACGCAAGGTCCCCGAGTGGACAATTCAAGTGAGAAGGCTACGCGGTCACACAGAAAAAGATCCAGACACCCCGCGCATATGCCAACTCTCCTAACTTTGGGGATTTTGAAAGAAATTTGCAGGTGCGCAAAACACACCTCATATGTACATGTGATTGTGTGAATTTTCCAGAATTGGAGGAAGTATGAACGGAATGACAGTTTATAAAGCAGTAACAAATATACAATTTATATAAAACAGTAACAAATAAATATTTTAGATAAACAATAACAAATAAACAGTTTATATCACATAAGCATGAAAAATAAGGCATTTGAAGTGTCTGCTAACACGCAGTTGTCCTACGACTTGGTAATTATTTGACTATTTTTTGGAAAAATGATTTAACATAAATTTTTTTTTTTACAATATTAAGTTGAAAGAATAGTTAAACAAAGAATTTTTTTTATTTTTTATTTTTAAAGAAAGGGACCTTAATTAGAATATTTGAAATTAATTATAAATGAATTTTTTTTTCACAAAACTAGATTAATTAGAATTTATATTTTTAAATTATTTTAATAATAATTTGAATCAATTTGATTAATTAAAACATGAAAACTACTTTACATTTATTGAAGAATAAATAAAAAAGTTTTGACTCAAGATATTGAATAAAAGTATAAGAGTTGATAAAAATGAATTATAATAAACTAACATAAAGAATATAGTTTATCTTTTAGAGATTTAATTAAGTTAAAACCAAAACAAATAAAACCAAAGTTAATAAAAACAAACAATAAATAATCACGATTAAATAATTTAGGATAGAAAGGGGGGAATTGAATATGGGCCCTTCTTGGGCCAAAATTCGTTGTAATTTTTGGGCTTTTACCCAATTCTCATTTTTGTATGCATCTATTGTATATCAGTGTATATCGAATGTATACAACCCATTTTTCTGCATTCCGAGACCTATAATTTTGATTTTCCAGCATTGTATATTGCCTTCCATTCGAAATTCAAATGTTTGCTTTCCAATTCTGAACTTAATAATGAAAAGAGTGATGCGGGAATGACTTTAGGCCTAAATGGCCCAATCAATGATGCAAGAAAAGGATCTGGCCCCAAATGGAATCCTCCACAGTTGCTTTTTCGGGGTAGGAACTGAGACGACGAGCTCAACCATGAAAAAATTCCACCACAGTAAGCAGATTTCGATGAGCTCCAGAAAGTAAAACAACTTTGAATTCGAATAGAATACACTGAAAATATCTCTGTTATAGAGGATAAATCCTTGGTTTTTGATGAAAGGAAATAAAATCCTATATTCAGGCGATTGAACTATTATATCTTCTCCTTATTTTCGTATAGACTCCATATATAGACAGTGTCTCCTGCCTCAAGCTGTTTGCTTTCTTTTCCTACTATCTAACTCTCTTCGGGGGGGGGGGGGGGGGGGGGG
>JAJOOR010027062.1:0-17549 GCA_036250505.1 Solanum acaule
ACAAGCCTAGAGGCCCACCCTCTCCCCCCTCCCCATTACCCGAGGTATGGTGTCTCGAGGCTCACCACCATCACATCTCCCCGTGAACCCCGAGGCTCCATGCCACCTCGAGGTCCACCACCCCTCCCCCCAACCCCCTATCCTTCTAAGGTGCCGAGGTGATGTGCCTCCAGCCCCCACGCCTCCCACCCCTTAAGTGAAGAGGTTACCTCATTAAGTCCTTGAGCAGCTCGACAAACCTCCTGCAGTATATCTCAACAATAAGTTCCTAAATCATCATACTCAGAAGCAACTACTAGATCATGGTAAGAATATTAACCTCAGAAAACATTTGGCTGTTGGAGCTGTCATTTCAAACTTCAAGTAATTTAAAATAGTAGACTCCATTTGCAACACCTACATAATACGTAAGTCTTAGTGCCACTCCAAAGTTTAACCATTGAAGTTTTGTGAATCAAGATCATATATATACAAGAAAGTTTACTTTTAACAACCACTTCTTAACGACATGACATGAATCATATCTTTATAAGTATACTTTCAACGTCAACAAAAAAAATTGGTCGTGAAAGTCATTTTTTCGATCACCAATAATGAAGAAATAATATCCCCAGCATAAAACCATAAAATCCGGTAGTTAATTATGCCTCAAAAATTATTATTTTATTATTCTATTAAACTTTTTTTTTAAGATATAAACAAAACTTTCTCATAGATTCCCAATTACATTTAATGTAGAAAGAACCAAAACTAATTAACCCTAATCCCTCACACATAACACCCAAAAAAAACCCTCTCCTTTCGTAAATTTCCAATTGCAAGGAAATGGAGGAAGACATTGGCAACAAGTTGTGTTCTAGAAATTGATAGTGCCTTTGTTAGGTAAACACTGATGCTGAGTGCAATCCTTTAACCGTAAACACTGATGCTGAACTCCTCTAAGATAATAAGAGAATGTGAAATCAAATGGTGTGACACTTATTCTTTGGGTGGTTTGGTGTACTGAGATTTCCATTGGATGTTAATACAAGTGTACTATTATTCTTGGTTCTTGAGAATTATTTCAGTAGTTAATGTAAATTTGTAGAAATGTCCAGTACATATAGATCCTTCTCGAGTATAATAGAGACATGTTGTAAGTCAATGTTGAATGGAAGAGATCATATATAGTTAGGTTCAAATTTTTTGGTTCTATGTTATACATAAATAACATAACATTGAATTCTGTCTAGATGGTGAAATTTCTCCTTCAATGAAAAATGAACTAGGTAATCTGAAAATGTTAAACCAATGTAATATCTTGCTTCAAGTTTTGGCCTATTCCTGTGTGTAAAATTCATGTGTCATGTAATTGAGTGTAAAGGTGAAAAGTGTTAGATAGCAGAAGTGAAATCATTGACATTAAATGGAAACATCATTAGTACAACGATCTGTCAAAGGCTGTGGTAAATTATTTTTACGTGTTCCTTTAAAGTACATGAATAGTAAACTGGAGGTAAGAATGCAGTATGATGTCATGTAAGAGAAGCACTCTGTCATCAAGGGGGACTGAATTCATCCATGTCTTAATTAACAAATTGAAAACAAGATCTTTGTTGCTAAAATCCTTCGGTAGAAATGTTTACACTATGTGTGAAGGTACAATGTTCAGGTCCACACAGTAGTAATGATAGCAGGCACTCAAGAGCCATCAAGCACTCATCTTGTTTTGGTCCTCTCTATTTTTTCGTTGTATAATTTTTTGTAGATAATTTTTATTATTATTTGAATCTCAGTTTTCTAAGTTATTTTTCGAAGCTACTGGATATATATTCAACATCTTTAGGAGGCAAATGGATTAAAAATAGAGGTTCTAATAGATGTGCAATCATTTGTTTGCCTTTATCATTTCCATTTATGTTGGTCAATTATTTTTCACTAAACACACTTCAAAGCAAACAGCAAGTTATAAGAAGTTTTTAGAAATGCATAAGAAATCCTTTTAAGTGTTCTCTAATTAGGACACCACCTCGACATAGTCTACACTAGCTATCAGGCAAGCTATGTGAAGTTCTTTTTGTACGGCTAAAGAGTCTCTGGAATCCCATATTAATGTTCTTTTTTATGAGAAAGATTTGCACGTTATTCTGTGTCAGTTCTACTAGGTTACACTACAAAAAGATAAATTTGTGATTTCTAGAGGAAGAGAATAATTTTGGGCAGGGGTGTACTAAAGAAAGCTCATGGTGGTCAATTGATCAACTGCTTGATTTAAAGAAAGAAATGAGAACTAAAAAACATGAAGAAAGACATATTTAGAGCAGATCGGAGTAACTAGTAAGCACCTTTTACTTTTTACTGGTTTATGCAATTCCACATATTAGAATTGCATTGTTTGTTGAGAATTGCTTCAAAGATTGATTCAATAGTAAATCTGTCTTCCTTTAGAAAGTAGTATAGTCTGCTACAATTCAGAATTGTTGAGCCATCTCAATGTGTATGTGCTCAGTATAGGTGATTGATGAAACTATTCCCTCATTTCTTAATTTTGAATTCAATAGTGCATCGAAAGACTGGAAATATTGCCAAAATGATGATTTGGTCCATTCCAGTGCTACTTAATTTGAGAAACAAAGAGCCAAGAAGAATTTCTAAACCTTTGCTTATTTGAGTAACACATCCTTGAAATTCTTGGAGTGTTGTAAGCGTATTCTTCTAGGTCTCTCTCTATTGTGCTCTTTCCTTTTCTCTGATCACCACGGTATATTTCATAAGGAGATCTTTCCAAAAATTTATGCCTCAAAATGCTTAAAGGATATCCCGAATTGCATAAGATGCTAAAATTTCAATTGTAAAGAGTACTAAAAAATTAATGCTTTCATATGCATTAAAGTAGTCATGTTATGGGAACAACAGAAAGTATGATGTGCTAAAGTTCTTTCCAAGCCAGTTTAATTTATTTGCCTCACTCTTGTTATGTGTGAAATTTGTAATAAAATTAGGCTGAAACTTGAGGTAAGACTTATTCTATAAATTTTTTGTTGTTTGTTCAGTCCTAAAAACAATAACTAACTCAATAACTTAAGGGGAATGTCAAAAATAATATGTTCAAGTTGCAAAGGTTGAATAACAAGCTGGACGAATCAAGCGAAAGGGTTTATTACAAAGTTCTCCAACTTCAAGGATCTCCAAGTACCATTCCACATTCGTTTCGAATCCCAGAATACTATTTGTTTTCTTGAACAAATAATATCAGTTTTCTATTTAGTGTATTGACAAGGGTAGTAGCTGATTTTGGTGTTGTATTCGTATTCAAAAGTTGTTCTTGGATAAAAACACAACTTTTTGAAGGCAAAACTTAGAGAACTTACCAAAATTAAGTGTTCCTTAATCTAGCAGTCCTATTGTCGAGGAACGAAGCTCTTATACTAGGTTCATCAAGGCTTGTTGTTTTATAATCTTTACTTTAGTAAAGCACCATTGTTAGTTGTAGTTTTGATGATTTGACAAACTCCGGGACCTTGTAAAGGGAACTGATCTCGATCTGATCCCGGGCGCAAATATACACACAACTGCCAGGCTGGAAAAAGTACAATTGGTTGGTGCACAGTCTCCAACTGTGGCAGAAGTGGCAGAAACCTCAACCAATGGCATTGCCTCGAAGGTTGTGACTATTCCTATTAAAGATTATGTCCAATAGTCATAACCTTAGTTTTTGCAACTTGAAAACTCTCAAGAACTCTTGCAAAGATTAACAAAAGGTGAAAAATCATCCTCAAGAACAACAAGGACCTGATAGAGCTGCAAGCTTAGTTGTCGTAGGATTATTTCTTCTGCACAAACATTGTAAATCTGTTCCTAAATCTATAAAGGTTTCACATATTGTTGTTTGCTGAAAAGTCCAAATTAATTAGAGGTAACCGATTTGGTGGGCAGCATTGCACTGCTGCTTAGTCAAATTCTAAGTCATCTAGCGTTGGGTGGTTTAGTGGGCAACCGGTGTGTTGCTTAGTTGAAATCCTAAGTTGTCTAGTGGTGATAGCTTAGTCGGCAGTGTGGCATGTGCTTAGGCTCTTCAAGTAATAGAGTTATTACTTGGTTGTGAGATTAATAACTTCTTCTCACTTTGGTTGTAACTTAGTTTCACTTTTGCTTAAGGAAGATTAGTGGAAACAGTTGAAAATTCTGTGTGACATGTCGTGGTTTTACTCCCTTGAGCAAGGAGGTTTCCACGTAAACTGCTTGTGTTGTGTTCTTATTATTATTTACTCTTCGGTAATGTTCTTATTGAGTCAAAGGACCTGGTCCGTTGACTGAGAGTGGACGTACGCATTCTATCAATTGGTATCAGAGCAGGTACTCTCTAGTTGGTTAACACCGAGAGAGATATTTCTGCAAAAGAATGGCTACTCCACTGAACCTCGAAGAAGGACAACCTTCAACACTACCTCCTCATTTTAATGGTCAGTTTTACAGTTGGTGGAAAACAAGGATGCACGACTATCTTATGGCTGAGGACATCGAGTTATGGGACATAGTGCTGGATGGACCTTTCATTCCAACCGTGGAAGTGAAAGATGGCGAGATCACGAAAGTTGTTCCAAAGACTCGCCAACAGTGCAACGAGGCAGACAGAAAGAAGATCAAAAAACGCTAAAAAGCTAAAAAGCTGCTAGTATGTGGTATTGGTGCTGAAGAGTACAATCGCATTTCTGCATGTGAGTCCGCAACGGAAATCTGGGACTGTCTAAGGACTGCTCATGAAGGAACAGAGCATGTGAAGGAATATAAGGTGGATATGCTGACCACTCAATACGAAAACTTCACCATGAAGGAAAGAGAGACCATTCATGAAATTCATACTAAACTTTCTTCCATAACCAATGAGCTACGAAGTCTGGGTGAACCCATCAGCACTAGTAAGCAAGTCAAGAAGGTTCTTCGAATTCTTCCTAAGTCCTGGGAAAGTAGATGCTATCACTGAAGCCAAGGATTTGAAGGTTTTGACAATGGATGCTCTCATTGGAAACCTCAAGACCCATGAAATGAACAGAAATCAGGACATCTCAAAGAAGGAAGCCAAGAAAGACAAGTCCTTAGTTCTCAAAGTCACACCAGGAGAAACTTCTAGTGAGGAGGATGACATGGCCTATCTGACCAAGAGATTTCAGAAAATTGTGAGAAAGTACGGAGGATTTAGAAAAAGAGGGAATCCTCGTAGGGTTGCATCTGCTATTGACACTTGTCACAAGTGTGGAAAGGCAGGTCATTTCATAAGAGATTGCCCAATGCTTAAAGCAGGAAGCAAAGAGTATCAAAGACCTGGAGGTGAAAAGGATAAGAGGAGGGACCTGGTACCTGAGAAGAATACAAGAAAAGTTGCAGCTGACTATGTTGTGAAGAAAGCTCTTGTTGCCTGGGGGACTCCTCAAGTGAGTCAGGAGAGTCAGAATGCCCTGATAATGCATCAATGCTGGCGACTCAAGATGATACTGACGTGTTTGATGGGTTGTTTGCCCTCATGGCAAAATCAGATGACAAGGACGATGAAGATAAGGTAACGCTCCTCGACATTAAACAAAACTTGAACTTTTATTCTGTTAGAAGGTTGAGAAATCTAGCAAAAGTTTTGATTGAGTCTATCATAGAGTTAACCACTAAAAAGGACTCTATGAGCATTAGCCTAGATCTTCTTTGTGAAGAAAAGACAGTAACAGTTGTTCACATATCGCTCATTGAGGAACATTTGACAGTTCTAGAAGCTGACAATCTAGAACTTAAAAATCAATTGAGCATAATGATTGAGAAATCTGGGAAAAGAAAAGGGAAGGCCACTAGTTTGCAAGCAGAGCTAGAAGCAAATCTGAATACTGATGAGACCAGACTTGCTCTAGCCTTGGAAAGAAACGATCAGATGGAGAGGGACCTGGTCCGTCTTAAAGAAGAACTTCAGACTTCCCTAAAATGGACCAGTTCCACCAAACTGCCTTCTAACATCACCAGTCAAAGTAACTACAACAGAAAGGAATTAGGTAGTTTGAACATTAATCCTCCGTACAATCCTCATAGCAAATATGTATCTATTTCTGACAATTTACTGTGTCTTCAATATGGTCTCAATGGCCATCTGAAACGGGATTGCCCTAGCTGGAAGGCCTCACAAAAAAAAATTCAGTCTATTCTAGACAGAAAAAGGCTCAAAAAGGGGGACCTACTCTCATGTCTAAGTCCTGGAACAAAAAGAAAACCAATCTGCCTCATTGGGCAAGAAACATTCTTATTACGCCCCTATCACCCTTTTGGGAACTCAGATTAAAGTGGGTTCCCAAGTCTAACAAATGATATATGTTGCAGGTGGGTGAATGAAGCAGAAGTCAGTGCTGGTTCATGGATAGTAGATGCTCAAAGCACATGACTGGAAACACCAAAAACTTCATTTCACTCAAGGCACTTCAAGGCGGAAGTGTCTCTTTTGGCGATGGAAAAAGAGGGTATATCCTTGGAGTTGGCAAGGTTGGAAAATTTCTTGAAAGCTCCATTGAAAATGTGTATTATGTGAGTGGGTTAAAGTACAGTCTTCTTAGTGTCTCTCAGATATGTGATAAGGGAAACGAAGTCAGGTTCACATCAGAAAATTGCATCGTCACCAGCTTGTCTACCAAAAGGGTGATCTTAATGGCTAGAAGGCAGAAAAACATGTATGTGGCAGCACTGGAAACAGTTCAAGGAGACGATCAGACATGCCTAAGTGCTCAAAGTGCAAATGTTGACTTGTGGCATAGAAGGCTAGGTCATGTGAGCTCGTCTTTACTTAACAAGCTGGGTTCTAGGGACCTAGTCCGTGGCTTGTCAAAACTGAAGTTCAGCGATAACACAGTGTGTGATGCATGTGTCAAAGGGAAGCAGACCAGATCCTCATTCAAACCAAAGAAGAAAGTAAGCTCATCAAGAGTTCTTGAACTGATGCAAATGGATCTGTGTGGGCCTGTGAAAATCCAAAGTCGAAATGGAAAGAAGTATATTCTGGTGATAGTGGATGACTACTCAAGATTCACGTGGACTATGTTTCTCAAGTCAAAGTCGGAGACAACTGACGTGCTAATAATTTTCTTCAAAATGATCCAAACCAAGCTAAATTGCTTGATTGCAGGGATCAGGTCTAACCATGGAACGGAATTCGAAAATGCTAAGCTTGATGTTTTTTGTGCAAAAAATGGTATCCATCATAACTTCTCAGCACCCAGAATTCCTCAGCAAAATGGTGTAGTGGAAAGAAAGAACAGAACTCTGGTTGAAGATGCCAGAACCATGCTTATTGAGTCAAATCTGCCTCAAAACTTTTGGGCTGAAGCAATCAACACTGCGTGTTATGTGACTAACAGGTGCTTGATCAGGTCTCTTCTGAACAAAACACCATATGAATTGTTGAACAACAAGAAGTCCAATCTCAGTTATCTAAGCCTTTGGTTGCAAATGTTTTGTGCTAAACAATGGCAAGGATGATCTGGGAAATTTTGATCCCAGAAGTGATGAAGGTGTGTTTGTGGGGTACTCATCTTCAAGCAAAGCTTACAGGGTTTCAACAAAAGAACACTGTGTATTGAGGAAAGTGTTCATGTGGTCTTCGATGAAAGTGGAGATTTAAAGAGCTTGGAAATGAAGGACGATGATGATCTTGACGAGCTATTCAAGATCCAGAATAATGAAGCTAACATGCCTGAAGCTGAAGGAAATCAAGATTCCAATTGCACGGATCCTGGTCCATCTGAGAAGATGAATGAAGATGTCCAGCCTACTGAGGGACCTGGTCCGTCTCATGATGCAAGTCAAGAAGAAACTCGTTCTCCTGAAAATGATCACTCTGAAGAAGAAGAAGAACAGACGAATCAACCCCAACCTTTGGTATCTAAACCAGGATGGAAGCACAGTTCATCTCACCCCCTTGAGAATCTCATTTCCTCATTAAACTCTAGAATGCAAAATAGGTCCAAATCAAGAAATATGGTTGCATTATCAGCGTTCATATCTTCTATTGAGCCTAAGAATGTGAAAGAAGCCATGAAAGATGTTGACTGGGTCAATTCAATACAAGAGGAGCTACATCAGTTTGAGCGGAGCAATGTGTGGTACCTGGTCCCCAGACCTGCTGACAGAACTATCATAGGGACCAGGTGGGTTTTCAGAAACAAGCTTGATGAAGAGGGCGCCATAACAAGAAACAAATATAGACTGGTTGTTCAAGGGTAACATCAAGAGGAAGGGATCGACTATGATGAAACATTTGCCCTTGTTGCTCGGATGGAGGCCATCAGAATTCTTATAGCCTTTGCAGCCTTCATGGGATTCAAGCTCTTCCAAATTGACGTCAAAAGTACCTTTTTGAATGGAGACCTGAAGGAAGAGGTGTATGTGCAACAGCCACCTGGATTTGAGAATGCTGACTTACCAAATCATGTGTTTAAGCTGAACAAAGCCTTATATGGATTGAAATAAGACCCTAGAGCTTGGTATGAAATGATGTCCAAATTCCTACTAAATAATGGTTTTAAAAGGGGGAAGATAGACAACACCTTGTTTCTTATGAAGAAGGAACAAAAACTGCTAATCATCCAAGTGTATGTGGATGATATCATTTTTGAAGCCACCTCTGAACATTTGTGTAATGAATTTGCTACTCTAATGGGGAATGAATTCGAGATGAGCATGATGGGAGTGCTGAATTTTTTCTTGGGTTTGTAGATCAAGCAAACACCAAGTGGTAACTCAATTTGTCAACAGAAGTACACCAAGGAGCTGCTAAAGAAGTTTCACATGGTGGACTCCAAACCTATTGATACCCCCATGGGTATAAACTAAAAAATGGGAGCAGATGAGGTTAATCCATTAGTGAATCAAACCATGTATATAGGGATTATTGAATCACTATTGTATCTAATAGCTAGTAGACCTGACATTGTCTTCAGTGTAGGAAGGTGTGCATGATTCCAAGCATGTCCTAGGGAATCACATCTTAAGGCAGCCAAGAGGATTCTGAGGTACCTAAACAAGACAGGGGACCTGGTTCTCTTTTATCCAGCAGGTGACTCACTTGAACTGGTAGGGTATGCAGATGCTGATTTTGCAGGATATCAGGTTGACAGGAAGTGTACCTCTGGAATGGCACATTTTCTTAGATCCTCGCTTATCTCGTGGGGTACCAAGAAACAGAATTCAGTAGCTCTTTCAACAGCTGAGGCAGAATATGTTGTTGTTGCATCTTGATGTGCTCAACTACTATGGATCAAGCAACAACTTAAGGATTTTGGAGTTCACATCCATACTATTCCTCTCATGTGTGACAATACTAGTGCAGTCAACATGGGAAAGAATCCAGTTCAGCACAAAAGAACAAAGCATATTGGTGTGAGACATCACTTTTTAAAAGACAATGTTGAAAAGGGAAATATCAACATGCAATATTGCAAGACAGAAGATCAAATTGCAGATATTTTTACCAAGGCTCTCAGCAAAGATCAATTTAAGAGTAACAGGTTGAAGTTGCGAATGATGCATATGCACCGACCTAATCCCATCCAAAGGCAGCCAATCCTTATTTTGGCTATGATCTGGAGGGCAGGTATCCTCATTACTCGTAATGAATTGTTTAAGTAAGATCAACTATGTACCTATTGTTGGTATACACTCATGAAAAAAAAAACACAAAAGCAAAGAATGGTCAGAACCATTTAGGAATCAAATCTCATCTACTGTTGAGGACTTAGTCCCTCTCAAGGTTAGCATCATGTACATTTCTCTTTAACTGATTGAATGAGAACCTTTGAGATCTCCACGTGTCAGTCATCGGTCCTTCTGACCGTTGTCCTATCACTTCAAATCCAAGCGACGCATCTACTCAAGGACCTGACACGTCGTTTCAAGTTCTTTTTATAAGACTTTTCTTCACTCCATCTTTACTCATTTCAAATCTCTTTCTCTCTAAAGCTTTCCACCAAACCCCTTATTTCTCCTTCTCTCTTACCTTTTATATGTCTCTCCTCATCTTTATCTCTAACCAAATGTCTCAATCCCCACCTTCCCCAAAGAAATTGCTAGACTCACTAAATGAAATAAATCCAGTGGCATTTTACACATCTCCCGTCGCTCCGTATCCTTCCGAAATGTCGACCATCTCTTCGGTCAACATTGGTGAAACCAGTGCTCTTAATACCCAGTCTTCTTTAGACCTCAACAACGAACCTGGTCCCTGTTCTACCATTCTGTCCGACCTCTTATTTAAGGGAGACCTTCCCAAAAATAAATCGTCTGAGTCAAACATTCTCGCAGCCAGTGAAAGCCTAGTCGTCGAGAGTCTAACCCAAATGAGAGGAGGGTTACTAAGTGATGAAGGACAACAGTTCATGGACGATCTGCTTGGGGGTTCTCAACCAGTGTTTGACCAAACTCTTGAGTTTGGTGTGTAACCCTCGTCTGATTCTACTGACACTGACGAGGATAATCGTCCTTTTCGATGGATTTTCCAAAAGAAAATGCTCCCCATATACTCAAAAGGAAAGGAGAAGATCACAGAGGAGACACCTAAAAGAAGGTCGTTTACTAGATCTGATTCAAAGAAACTGATGGGTGATGCTATTAAATCTAGTATAACAACGACTGCAGAAAGGCGCAAGAAAAGAAAACTGGGTAATGTACTCGTTGAGATTCTCGATATTGATGTGGTGGATGTCTTGATTGAAGACTCTGAACATGAATTTGTGGAAAAAGTTGTGAAGCAAAAGGGGGAAAACAAGTAAAGAAGCCTAGTAAGGGAAAAGAAAAGTCTAAAGCATATGTGGCAAAAAGGGTTGTGTCCAAAAGGAGAAAGAACAAGAGGAAGAGAGAAACATCTCATGTCATCCAACATGTCTCTGGAACGGGACCTGGTCCCCTGGGAAATGAAGATGACCATGGAGAAAGCCAACAGTCAATTGTCAATAATCTACGTCTCTAGAAGGTTCTAGGAGGTCGAGTGTTTGACCCTGACATCATCACCAAGCATGGGATGAATTCTCTGTATGATCTCGTGAAAATCCAGTCGTGGACTCAGTTGTTCTAGACCAAATCACATGTTTTACATGAGGAAGAGGTACGCAAGTTTTACTATAACATTGAGTTTGAAAAGTACCGTAGCATAAACACCAGAGTAGGGGACAAAAGGTTGCATCTGACTGAGGACCTACTGGGGCAAATACTGGAAGTACCGAGAGAAGGGACCAGGTCCGTCGTTTGAAAAACTTGTACTAAGGAGTTTGTCAAGGAATGCTCTAAAATTCCTAACACACGCCGTGTTGGGATTCAAAAGAAACTCATGAAAGGAGAGTACCAGCTGTTGTTTGGATTTGTCAACAAGGTGTTTCTTCCTCGAACAGAAAAGCGCAATGTTGCTTCTACCTTTGATCTGTTCATAATGGAGTCACTTTGCAAGTTCAATCCCATAGATCTTCCAGCCCTTATGCTAGAGCACATGTACAAGATTGTGGTTGAACGCAAGGGTAAACATGGCATGGGGTATGGCTACTTCTTAACCAAGGTATTTCATCATCTGAACATACCAGTGGGAGCAGGTAAAATTGGAACTGCTAAACAATCATTCACCCTCAATACGCTAGTGGAATGTGAGTGTATAAAAGGAAAAGGAAATCCACTAAGCAAGGTATCTCAGTTGATAATGGAACAGGATCAACTGAAACATGAGTTGGAAGAGATGATTGTGCGTGTGAGCAGTAGAGATACTGAAATTGCTATTCTTAAGCTGCGATGCTCAAGGCACAAACAGAGGGACCTGGTACTGCAGAAGTTAGAGAGCTGAGGAAACAGAATGAGATGCTCCTAGCCAAAAATGTTTCTCTTCAAGAGAAAGCAATCAAGGACAATGACGAAGTAAACACTAGACTCACTCTTATCATCAAGTCCCTTTCCCATCAGCCTCCTTCCTCATAGTCCTCTCCTGTGTCTTTATTTTTGTGTGGACAGTGTCCAGGGTTCTCATACTCCGTTTAATTTAAATGTATTGAATGCTGACTTTTGTGCTATGAAGTTGATTCCTGATTTGTTGTGACTAATTTCTATCTCTTCCTGTTTTTTTTTTTTGACTCATGATGTTGTTGCCTTTGGCTGTGATCTTCCTTAACAAACTTACTTGTTATGTTGGTTTACTGCACTTCTTTTTTATGATGTCAAAAGGGGGAATCATTGGGTGCTCTCTTGCTCTCTACTGAAAGGTCTTGTGTCTTGTTGACAGGGGGAAGAAAATGAAGAAATTGTAGGCACTGTGTGTATAGTTTTGTCATCATCAAAAAGGGGGAAAATGTTAGTTGTAGTTTTTATGATTTGACAAACTCCGGGACCTTGTAAAGGGACCTGATCCCGATCTGATCCCGAGCGCAAATATACACACAACTGCCAGGCTGAAAAAAGTACAATTGATTGGTGCACAGTCTCCAACTGTGGCAGAAGTGGCAGAAACCTCAACCAATGGCATTGCCTCGAAGGTTGTGACTATTCCTATTAAAGATTATGTCCAATAGTCATAACCTTAGTTTTTGCAACTTGAAAACTCTCAAGAACTCTTACAAAGGCTAACAAAAGGTGAAGAATCATCCTCAAGAACAACAGGGACCTGATAGAGCTACAAGCTTAGTTGTCTTGGGATTATTTCTTCTGCACATACATTGTAAATTTATTCCTAAATCTATAAAGGTTTCAGATATTGTTGTTTGCTGAAAAGTCCAAATCGATTAGAGGTAACCGATTTGGTGGGCAGCATTGCACTGCTGCTTAGTCAAATTCTAAGTCATCTAGCGTTGGGTGGTTTAGTGGGCAACCGGTGTGTTGCTTAGTTGAAATCCTAAGTTGTCTAGTGGTGATAGCTTAGTCGGCAGTGTGGCATGTGCTTAGGCTCTTCAAGTAATAGAGTTATTACTTGGTTGTGAGATTAATAACTTCTTCTCACTTTGGTTGTAACTTAGTTTCACTTTTGCTTAAGGAAGATTAGTGGAAACAGTTGAAAATCATGTGTGACAGGTCGTGGTTTTACTCCCTTGAGCAAGGAGGTTTCTACGTAAACTGCTTGTGTTGTGTTCTTATTATTATTTACTCTTCGGTATTGTTCTTATTGAGTCAAAGGACCTGGTCCCTTGACTGAGAGTGGACGCACGCATTCTATCAACCATGACATTATTGAAAAATCATTCTTGTGATGAAAAATGTTCAATTAAGTGATATTTATTCTTGATGATACTTTAAATTTGTTGGCAGGTCTGTACTTTTTCATTTTTTCCTATCAATTCCTCCCAAATTAGATGGAATTTGACCAAAACCAAGCAACATAGGACAAGATAACACTTCTTCCCAAGTCTTATATAAGACGGGAGATCTCAAAGAGAAGTTGTGAATGAGATCTAAATAATTTCTTCCATAATGAGTGCATGCACAATAACATTTCTTTAATTAAACTTCAAGTTAGTTCTGTAAGTTTGATTGACTGATAGTTTTCTCTAAAGCAAATAGTGATCTCCATATTTTTACAGACAATAATGATTTACACCACTGATCTTCGGTAGTGATTTTGAACCTTGTAATATATATTTTCCAGGTTACCCTCTTGTAGGGGAAAAAGATCAAATCTTTTTATCCTAAACGGTTTTTACGTCACGTGTATTTAAAGGAAAAAATTTATTCAAAAGGATGGCTAACATTAGAATATATTATTAGTTTGATAATTCTCCCTAATTGTAACGAAAGTGATTGAATATCAGTACTTTTTGTCTATATTGTTATTGTTTAGCATCAAAGTTACTTTAGCTAACTTAATAATCATTGTTGAATATCAGTACTTTTTTCTATATTTTAGTTATTTTGTAATTGCAAAAATATTACATATTGTATAGGGTGTCCATTTATCTACCATCAACCGTGTATTGACACGGTAGGCAACGTTGTATACTTCCAATATTCTCCTGCATATTCATGTGCTATGCACAAGCACGGGCCATCTAGTAACTTTATGGGAAAAAGAAACGGTAGTCATAGATTTCATGAACATTGTGGGATCTTTTTTAACCTCTTGTGAATCAACTCATGAATTCTCATCTCTTTACTTTTTTATATCATGTATAAGTCTTGAATATTCATCTGATTAGTCTTAATGATTTCAGTGTAATATAATTGTTACAGGTTCATTTTCAAAAGAATCTATAAACTTCAATGCAGGGTGTCAATAGGGTATCAACATAGTTATGATTGTCACCCTCTTATTGTTAAGGTAAGAAGAGAAAATTTTCTTTTGACAATTCCATTCAATTTAATTAAGTTTTATTGTCGAATAAATTTAGTTGGACAGTTCATAGTTGTTTCATTTGCTTTCTTATTTGTTAATTTTCTATATTGTGGAAAAAATAGTATCTATATACTAAACTAACATGAACTTGTTCTTTTAACAGCTCAAGAATTTGAAGTTCAAAGAACCTATCAACGAAGAAAGTGCATATCAAGTATCAACAACTTAAAAAATTAAAGAACAAGTTGAAGACGAGTGAGCTATTTTTTTTATTTTGTTAGAAGTTGTTTAAAGATTTTTTCATTTGTACATAATTTTATATTTTGGTAGATGTTGAATAAATGTCATAATTTTAATAGATATACTTTTGGTAATGTAATGATTTTGTTATATGTAATTTACTACGAAATTTTAAATGAAGATACTTATATTTCTATTAAGATTTTGGTGTACTTTTTATACATATTTACATTAACAATCACATAATAATTGGATTTTGGGTTGAATGATTACAAGCAATTCTTTCACTAAAAGAACTCATAACCAGATTTACTAATATAATCCAATGTTATTAACGACCAAAGGGATAATTAGCGAAAGGAAATGTTGGTCGCTAAAAAGATATATAACGACTGGATTTCTTACTGTCGCTAAAGGTTCTTAGTGACCGGATTTCAAATCCATTCGTTAACCTTTAACGATGGAGCTTTTAGTGACCAGTGAAGACCATTTTTAATCTGGTCATTAAAGGTTAATAACGACTGGAATAGGACCTTTAGCGACCAGATTTCCCCTCACTAAAAGTGAGTTTTCTTGTAGTATGTAGCAGAACTCTTCGACTTGAGGTGCACAGATCTCCTCATATTTTCTACAATAAAGAAATTCCCATATTAATATCTTAGAGCATTTTCTAAGAGATATGCTTGAAATATTTGAGGAAACAAGAATTTGAAAACCACTCAAGGAAAAATGTGTAAAGCTCATGGCGAAAACATATGCAATTTTTATAGCTGCATAATTCGAAGATAAAACTAAGAAATGTTTTCAATATTTCTCTCGATAAAATTTACTGATTGAAGGGTCTAACAACGTATTATGTCAAATTTATTTAAGAAAGACAAGTTGAAAATGATAACACGTTCCACAGAAAGTATAGTATTGTCACGCCTTAAGGCTACCCCCTGAACGCGGACACGGGACCTAGAATCACGAGTGACCCCAAGCTAACCATGATGGCATATCATAAGCATACTAAGATAAACTAAATCAATAAATACTGTGCGGAAGCTAAATCATGAGATAATCTGAAATGATGGGGAATACCCATATACTAAATCTGAATATATGAAACTCAGAGTTTAAATAACAACTGAAAAGTCAAACTCTAACACTATACCTGAATCTAACTATGTCTGAAATAAGCCTCTAAACTAACTAGAAGTGTTGGGGAATGCCCCAGTTAAATCTAACAAAACTGAACTGAAACTAAAACTAAAATGGAAAGATAATCATGTCACTAGTCCTCGAAGAATAAGGACTCACCACTGATGTTGCTGAACTGAAGATCGGGAACCGATCTATGCGTGATCTGACTGTTGAGGACCTGAACCTACATCACGAGAAGATGTAGCGCAGAGTATGCGTCAGTACTTGAAAGGTACTGAGCATGCAGGATAGAATAAAGTTGAATAATAACATAACTTAACAAGCAATAAAGCAATGATATAATCTGAATATGATAAGGATACTGAAAAATACTGAACATGGCTAAACTAAATGCAATGACCAAGTTTATAACCTGCTGAGACTGAATATTGAACTATACTGATAACGTGGTCAATGCAATAGAATTCGACTGAACTGTAAGGGAGCTACTAATAACCGACATAAAATCACATGAGCTAAATGTGGAGTCCGATGTATACTCCCCATCGAGATGACCCAATATACCTTGCCAGAGGTATAGAGGCATGCTGACGTGATCATTAAAATGATGCCCTCAGAGGGGACTTATAACCTAGAGGGCACGTAGTTCTGGGACTTGAGGGTAACTGACCCTAGTCCACTCGGTATTAAGCTTTTCCCAATTAATTAAATAATTAACATTCTATGACTGAAATGCTATAATACTGGAGAGCTCAAAATACCGGCATGCAAAATGAGAATGCAACATTAATATACTGATAATGGACATTCAAAATCTGAGGCATGCATGTACATATCTAAAATATCTGACCTAGCAAGTGTAATTCATGAACTAAAAGAACTACATAGCTAGGGTTCTGAATTTATGAAAGAATATACACCAAAAGATATTGAATTCATGATAATCTAACTTGGATCATTCTAACAGTTAAAACCCAATAATTTCTAACATTCAAGAAACCCTAGGTCTAGATAATATTAAGGGAATCAAGATTCTGACTGAAATCTAGGTACCTAATGGGCGAAAGGAACCCACTAGTGAAAACCCACATACCTGGTGACGAATTCCACGGAGAAATCTTTCGATTTCAGGACTGGAACTGATGGAACCTTGTTGCGTTCTTGAAATAGGGTTCTTGACCTCTTTCTCCTCTTACGCTCTAATTTTTCTAAGTTTTGATGAATGATCTGAATTAGGTAAGTTCTAGTTATGTTTCTAGGCAAAAGCTGACCAAAACTACGTAGTTTAGGGTTTAAATGACGTAGTTTAGGGGTCCAATGCATAAGGAAAGGACCAAAAGACCCATGACTTAAAAGTTGTCGGGGTCACCGACGAACCGTCGATCGACTGACGATTTGTACTGGTCAACTGTCGATCGTGGCTGGGAGCTGGAGGCTAAGGGTCTGACCTATGGTCTGTAGGTCTGTAACGACCCTAAAAACGAACTAGTGAAACTAGAGCCTCACATGTGAGTTTGGAGTTGAGAACTTGATGAAATGATGAGAAATGATAGTGACGTCCTGAAACTAGTCATTTGAACTAGTGAGTTGTAAGGGTCAACTTTAAATGGTCATATCTTTTAGCTCAAAACGAATTAGGTGGGCCATTACCTATCCTATGAAAGGTCTTTGAGTCCTCTTTCCAACGCCACCGAGTTTGCCCAATTCCGACCTTGGAGTAAAATGTTATGCCCGAAATATGAAGCACTGTCAGGCTGCAAAGGGCGAACTAAGACAGGAAGGGGCACAATTTTTAAGTCAAGAATTTATGGGTCCTTAGTCCTTTTCCAAAATTGACCCTATGCTATTATTTTCCTTTCCTAGCAACTAT
>JAJOOR010027064.1:0-13620 GCA_036250505.1 Solanum acaule
GAGCCAACATCTCATTTTCCTCTTTAGAGAAGGATACCACAGGTTTTCCATTTTGGATTTCATGAGGTTTGGGTTGTAGTCTGATCCTTGAGTTTCTGGAACTACGATTGGTTGCAAGGTTGGCATAAGTAGGTTTTGGATTTTCCATCGTTTTGCTCACCGGAACGAGACCAGGAAGAATCTGGCTTGGAGGAACAAAGTTTTGTGGATTTTGACAGAAGTTTTTGTTCCAAACCTTAGAGGGAAGTGGGGGAAACTGATCTAGTTTGGAGGAGATCTCTTTAGTTTGAGGAGCGGTTAGTCTACGACGGTCACCGAGGACCGAGAGGTCCACGGTGGTGGACATACGTCCGACGGTCGAGAGTCACCTGGGTTGCAACGGTATAAACAACGGCTAATTTGTTTAGAGAGAGAAAAGTAAGAGAGAAGTCAGAGCTTTTAATTCTGTAGTTAGGTTTTATAAGTTTTAGCAAATAAAGAGTCTTAAAACATGTTGAAATTGAAGATTAAATTGGGCTCAATTGAGGATTTTCTTAAAATGAATTAAGGTTTGAATGAATTGAGATTGAATTCAATTCAAATTATTTTGAGTCCAACCCTTAAATCTGTGGACGGATTGAGCGGATTACCTATAGTTAGGTTACCTCTATCTCAAAAGCACACAATCTACCTTTAAATGGCTATAAAACATTTTTTAATTTTTTCATGTTTATTTGGGTCAAAAATATAAAATGACTTTCCTAATAGAAGAAACAAATTTCAATGATTAACATTTCATGTTCATCCATTCCCTCTCCTTTTAGTCTTTGACCGTTTTGTCACACTCATATTGTTTTGCTAGATTACATAAAATTGCTTTTGGAATAATGTTTCTTTGCTTTATCACACTATTAATCAGGTAAGAAACTCAATTGTTTTCCAAGAAAACATGTAGATTGGAGCTTATAGAATGTATGAGTTCAATTCTTATTATGCATCTTTTATCCCTTTAAAAAAGAAAAAAAACGTGTATCTGGTATCAATCAGTAAATAAAAGGCAAATTACAGTCCCTTAAACTTGGCACCAACCTTCACCATCTGTTGATAAAAAGTCCTAACACACATCCCAACAGAGACGAAAAGAAGTGAATTCTTCAAAGGAAAAAGAGGGGAGTGGGAGAGAGAGAGAGAGAGAGAGACCGAAATGTAGATGGATAGGAGTTTTCTGAGACCACAATTCTAACTTGCAATGAACACAGATTAACAGAGAGTTAAAGAGGGAGAGGAGACAAGAGTAAATGATGGTTGATGCATTATGCTGTTCAAATGCCTTGTGAGCACACAACTCATGTTATGGACAAGATTTGGTTAAACATTCAATGATACAATTGTTTTTCATTCATTCCTTCAGCATAGCCAAGAGCTGAAATAAAAGTTCCAGTATAGTTATATGTCCACTCAATGAGGCCATTCTCAGTCTTTCAACCATCACAACCATGGTTACCAATAAAAGAAAAGAAAGAACAAGTAAAATGGCTAGTCTGGTGCACAAAGCATCTTGTGGTCCTGCAGGATACGGTGAAAGGTCGCAACCCAAAGGAGAGGAATGTAGCAATCTTCTCAGACACAAGTATCAATGGTAGATTCCATGGCTCGAACCTATCACCTGAAGGATAGACAGAGACAACTTTATTGTTGCTATAAGGCTCCCCTTCAGAGAAGGAATAATATGACTAAAGCTAAATTCTAAAAGCACATAGAAGGAACAAAGTCGACATCCCCAGCCACTGCAATGCTAGAAACTATGATGCTTCAAATAGGCTATATTGTCTTTGACCTCCAAACCCACAAACTTCAAAATAGTAAATATGCAATGCACATCTAGGACTTAGTTTTCAAGTAAATGATCTCTGTATCAATTTGGCGTGGACGAAAGTATAGCCATCACTTCCTACAAAACATAAGAATAGTTTCACCACTTCCCATACAAGTGATACAACATAAGATGTTGAAAACTTGAAGTCTCAAAGTTCATCTGTCCAGCTTTTGTGTTGGTATTCTCCCTACTAGTGTATGCTAGAGGGAGTCCATTACAGCGTAGTTTTTTGTTGTTGTTAAGGATCAAACTAGTTATTTATTCATTGGAAGATCACGGCAAGATTTAACTCATTCTGTAGCATGTAGGAAAAAAATGTCTTACAATATCCACATCAACTTAAAAGTTACAGAGACGAAAACTGTAAGTCCACTCAACAGCAGCAAAAAGAGACAAAAATATTCGTCTCAAACGCTATGAGCTGTCTATAGACTGGTCAAAATGATGATTAATTTACCTCACAGTTCTTGCACTCATTGATGAATGGTAATTTGTGCTTCTTTCTTTTCTGTAAGAAGTGTAGACATCATCGTATCAACTTGACTCATCTGGATTAGCTGTGGCTCGAAGTCCTAACCGTCCTGAGCTATTCAATCCAGGCTTCTGCTCCACACCTCCATCAGAGTAATTCCCAATTTCAGGGTCAACTTGGAGGTTTGAAGGTGGATGGATGCAAACCCCTCAATTGCGAACAGGAAGTTCTCTCTCATAGTCATCATAATCATTGGCTGAATCAGATGGTTTAACAGGACCTTCTGATGGATTAACCTCTCCGATCTCCCTAAAAAATTTGGACACACTCTCAAGAATCTCAGACTCTGATACAGTGGAGGGTGGTATAATGGTGGGGATATCCAAAGGGCACATCGGAGAGTAAGACACCCCACTACCAATCTACATCTTCCTGACCATACCAGGACTAAGACCAGGAGAAAACAAGGGGTATGGAGGCAATTTTCCACCTGCATTGGCAGTTGATGCTGCGATGGGATGAACTGCAACTTGTAGATTTCCTTGTGGAACAGAGGACAGCACAGGCATCGACCCTGGAATATGAAATTGATCTGCAGATGGTATTGGAGGAACAACTTTATCTTGATTGGCTAAATTAGGTAAAGGAGGCATCTGCTCATCCACTGTAAAACACTCTGGTTTGCTACTTGGTGTGACAATCCTTGAAAAAAAAGGATACAGAAGTAAAAATTGCGATACATTCTTTTAATGGTACTCTTTATTACAGCTAAATTAGCAGTAACTACCTGCACCAGCAGAAGGATCTGCAGCCAGTAGTTCCCTCCAAGGACCAGCAAAATTTGTAGGTTGTCCACTCATCATCTCATTTTCAAGTGCACGAATAGTATCCTGATCATACACTTCCTTGGGGCCCCAAAACTGTAAAATTTTCTGCAGTCGAGATTGATATTCTTCCTTGTTTTGAGGATTATGGTATATCCTCGCAAGCATGGGACCCAAAACGGGCTTAAATGCAAGTGCCTCATTGTCAAGCTCATGAGAATTGATGCGTCGTTGCAAGCTGCAGATACCAAAAACTAAAATGAGTAACAATAAGACTCAAACTAAAATGAGTAACCAAAGGTTGAGTAGAGCTGTCATGTGAATACCAGAAAGCACCAGCACCTAAGACAGAGCAAAATTTTAAAAACCACTAACTAACCAATCCAAATCATACTGCACCTACGATTCCGGTTTAATTCAATATAGGTTGATTTCAGATTTTTTATTTGAAAAAGTTGAAATACTGGTTTGGTTTCCAAATCCATGGTATTAACTGAAACCGAAACGCCACATACTGATTGTTAATAACAATTGGTTCTACTATGAAGTATGAGAATTAAGAAAGAGGTAAAAGTAGAAGTTTGAAGCTCTATTCATTGTTCAATAAAACCATAAGTCATATAACCAGTGTTATCAAAGGGAAAAAAAGGGTAAAAGAGCACCATTGTATGGTAAGTCTTTCAGAACAAAAGGTAATCAAAGCACACATTTTAGTGTAAGAAAGAAAATAAAATGTATATATGTGCGTGTAATGCAAGAGATACCTAACTGTTTATACCAGCAGCGGTTATAATGAAAAAGGGAATTAATATTTTTTTAAACTAAGTGAGCTATGTAAAATTTTCATGTAAATCTAGTAGAAAAACCATATCAGAAGTGTTGATTCATATGCTTTTAAGTTTCTAATTTTGGTAGATTGACTAATTTACTCATGCCGAATGCCTCTTTTCCTACATTATTGGACTCTTTTTCAAATTAACATATTACTTCGCCAACTAAATTTATTTTTTCAGCACTGTCATCGTCAAGATATCCATGGGTGATATATGCACGCCTTAGTGTCTTAGTGCTGCACTAAGTGCCGCCTAAGTGAGGCTAGTGTCCAACCTATGATAACCCGAGTTTCAAGGCTTAAACCCTGTATTTCAACTTTAATTTAGTATAGGATGATTGTTTCTCTAACTTAAAATCTCGCTTCTCCTATCTTCACCACTCTATAAAAGTACATTGCTTCATATTGATGCCCTTAGGAGCAAAGAATAAGTCAAAAAACATATGGAATGCAGTGGTGGAAAAGTGTGAAAAGAAGTTGATGAACGGGAGGAGCCAATATTTATCTTTTGGTGGAAGGTTGACACTAATTAATAGTGTGCTTGATGCTATGCCAACATACATGATGTCTCTATTCCCCGTGCCAGGGAGTGTCTCCAAAAAGTTAGACTCCATCAGAAGGAAGGAGAGGGAGGAAAGAAATACTACTTGGTGAAATGGGATGTAGACATGTAGTGATCAACAACAAAAAAGAAGGGGAGAAATGGATATAAAGAATTTGAAAGTTCGGAATCAGAGTCTCCTTTTGAAGTGGCTTTTGAGAGTTGCTTCTGTGGAACAAGGTTTTTGGAAAGAACCTCTGGATTACTAAGGAAGTCAAGAGTCCTTATGGTGTAGGACTATGGAGATCCATCAGAAATCAGTGTATGATAAAAATAAGCACCATGGCTAGGTATCTAGAATTACATTCTATGTTGACATAAACTAGTAGTATTCCAAGTTCTACATCATCTCTTTTCATTTTTAGGAATACATCCGTTTTCCTCGTCTAGTTCAAAGCTGGCATCAACTTGTGATAATGGATAAATCACAGTTTGTATAATTCATATTCACATTAAAAAGTATCATCTAATCAAAACTGTGGGACGTGGGGTGGAGAGGGAACATAAATATCTGTACATATCACTATATATGCTACAAGCACTAGTTGAGCAAGATCTATGATATCAAGCTGTCCCAATTACTGATGCCTAGTGTTTCAGGTATTCAGCTTTCTTTAAGTGTTTATGATTATAAGGACATGCAGTTAGTATTGTCTGTTTGTCTGGTATGAGAAATCAGTAAGATGCACCAAATGACATACAACTTTTTCCACAAAATGATGAAGATATTTTTATCCCTTTTCAAAGAAAGGCATAACTGATGGAAGTTAAGATTTTTTTCCAAAAGTAAAGGAAGAATTCAAGTCCCGTTCAAACTTTGGGCAAGATAGAGAATTCATTCTGGCACATGTATTTACATGTGCAGTAAATTATTAGGTAACTAAATGATATATTACCTCTCAAATAGGATGTCATTGGCAAGATAGACTATATGCAGCTGTTGCTCAGAATCATCTAGGGAGAGTACCCCGTCTCTAAGTGCCTCAGCCAAAGCAGGTATAAATAGAGACCTCTGCATGAACCAATTCTTTGCACCTTTAATTGACTCTTTGGTACCATTAAGACTGTTTAGTACATTAGTAAACTCCATTTCAACATCTGACGGAAGAGGCCTTGATAGACCTTTGAAAGACTTATGTGAGTGATCATAATCAGCTCGTCCAAAATGCTGAGAGGGCTGCTGTTCATAAAAGGGTGGGAAAGGAGGTTGATGTAAATGAGGTGGACCCAACATTGCAGCAGAACCAGCAACATTAGAGCCACAATAAGAGGCATTCAAGGGTGATGGACTCATCATAGAATTTGATGGATGCATCATAGGCAAAGAAGAGGATGGAAAAAGAGCATTAAATGGTTCACCTGATGGGCATGTAGCCATCCAAAGATTACAGCGGTAGTGGTGATGACCTTCACCGCCAAAGAGGAAATTGTACGCTGGATTACCTTGCTGTTTTTTACGAATCATTGCTTCAAACTCGGGACCTACTTTGATAGCTGTTAAGAAGTCCCGCATCAGTAGAGGGATGGGAATTTGGTCTCCTTATATGGAGTTGGACAAACCTCCCCTCATAAGCTAGCTTTTGAGGTTGAGTTAGGCCCAAGTGTCATATCTTCACATGGTATCAGAGTCAGGTCCATCCCAATTTGTTGTTCACCGATGTTGGGCCCCCATTTAGAAGTGTTTACGCTCCAGTTGAGGTCTGGGCGTGCGGGGGAGTGTTAAGAAGTCCCACATCGATAGAGGGATGAAAACTTGGTCTCCTTATATGGACTTGGACAAACCTCCCCTCATAAGTTCTCTTTTGAGGTTGAGTTAGGTTCAGGTGTCATATCTTTCACAATAGCATACTCTACTAAGAAAGTCTATCAGCAGAAAAGCAAGTTCAACAATAGCTGCATACACAATTAAGAAAAAATAAAAATCCATTCACAAAATCAAGCATAGGTCCAGGTGTCATATCTTTCACAATAGCATACTCTACTAAGAAAGTCTATCAGCAGAAAAGCAAGTTCAACAATAGTTGCATACACAATTAAGAAAAAATAAAAATCCATGCACAAAATCAAGCATAGGGAGCCCATTAGAACAAGCCAAAGTAGTACAAAAAGCAAACAAAAGTCACTAGTGACGATTCATTCTCCCATGGCTATGCCTATATTTATGGCACTATCATCTTCAGCCTTCTTATACTACTTGGACCATTTTAGTCGCCTTTGTTAGGAAATTATAGTTTTGTTTCATTATTTTTTTGGTGAAGATCCAAAGTAGACTTTCAAGAGTTAAAGAAGCAGGTATAAAAGCAAAATTAAAATAGGGGTAAAACACCTAAAAATACGAAGGAAAATATAAAAGAAAATTCCAGAATTCTGAGGGTGCCACGTAGACGGGCGTATGATTCTCTTTAATATATATATATATATAAGATAAGATAAGATTATTACAAAAGCATATATTTGGGACAGTGGTGATGTTATTTAATTTATGTAAACCTTTAACTTCCTCCCATTTTAACCCTGTTTATAACTATTTGCTAGATTTACTTTAAAAAGTCCCACATTGGGGGTAAAGGCATTTCCTAACAAAGGCGACTATGCACTACTAGGGCTTGAATGCAAGATCTTTTGTTAAGAATCAAGAAGTATTTACTATTGTATCACAAACCCTTGTTGGTAGTAAACCTTGTTCGTGTAGAAGTCATCCAACCATCCATAGTAATAGTGATAGTTTCCCTTATCATTTTAGAAACTACTATTTTCTTAAGAAAAATGAGGTTTGGAGAATACATTTGGTCACTGTTCTTCATCAGATTCAGGCCAGTTGGAACATAAAATTTGGTATTAAAACCTTCCAATAAAAAAACAAAAAAAAAACATGAAAGGAAACACTCAAAACATTAATTTAAAATATCTCCAGAACCACGCAGGAAAAAAAACTAGTAGTAGTAACAAGTTTGTAATTTATTGGAACTAGTAATCAGATGAACTGAGACTGCGAATGCAAATGCGTTGTTTCTTTCTTCATTCTTGTTCTATCCTTGTGTGCTTTGGGCATTCTGCAAATTATATAAGTATATGATTTTAATTAAATGAAGTATATATATATGTATGTAGGGGTAAAGATGTAAGAAATTAATTACCTATGTTTCATCCTCTTCTTCTTCATACACATCTGATATATGGACTTGAAGTCTGTCCTCTCCTGTGTAAGCTGCTATTTCATTCTTAATCTTAATGGCTGAATCTTCAAGCTCAGGATTAATATTAGTTAAATGAATGGACTTTGAAGTGTGTATATCCATAAATGCACAAGGGATCTCCCAAAGATGGTCACAATGTTTTATTATTAATTCCTCAAGTTTGGGAAAAGTTTCCGTATCAACTTGCCATTCTGAAAGGTTGACCATTAGCAAAGACAGAGTCTTAAGACTTTGATAGATTTCCTCACTTGCGTCCCACTCATCCTCCACGAATTTACAGTCCATAAACTCTAGAATTTCAATCTCAGGCAATGCCGCAATTGCTGACAACAAATCAGGTCTCAGCAGGGGAAAGCTATGCAACCGTAACTCTTTCAAGTTGTTAGGGAAGTAATATTCATTGGGTTGTCAGATTTTGTCTGTTAACTCGGGATATTCATAGCTTCTGACATCTTCGTACATTGCAATGAGTGATTCAAGTTTATTAAGGACATCAAGCTTCGGAAACCAATCGCCGTGTGTAGGAGGATCTATAGGTTCCTTGATGTGGCACTGAAGGTACTGAAGATTTGGGAACTTCTCCAGAACATCACTCGTGGCTTCATGATCTGACATAACAACTTTGGATAAAGTTGTCAAGTGCTCTAACTTTGGTTGATGCATAATATTGTCTGCATCCATTTCCTCTTCCTCTTCCTCTTCCTCTTCCTCTTCCTCTTCCTCTTCCATTTCAAAGAAAGAACAAAAGTCAATTTTCACATGTTTCAGCTTTGACAGTTTGAATATTCTGGGCAGTAAAACAATGATGGAAACTCTCGTTTTGATGATTAGAGTTTCCAGATTCTGGAGGTTCAACCACGACAGTGGAATAGCTTTTACATCAAGAGTCCGAATCCTTAAGAACCTCAAATGAAATAGGGACCTTATTTCTTCCATTAAAGAGTCTTCCAGCATAACCCTATCCAGTTGCAACACTCTAGCAAGTCCAAAGGGTCTTGTATGACAGATATACCTGGAGTTGAGAAGCGAACCGCTAACTTTCAAAGATATGAGATGCTTACTACCAGCTGAACACTTATTATAATTGAATAACACACATCTTTTGTGGAGTTGACCGTCGTCAGAATGAATGGTTAGACGATAGTGTAGGAAATCCGAAGCATGAAATCGAGCACCTGAATTCATTAACTTGAAAAACTTTGCCTTTTTGGCTTTTTCTGAACAAAAATCATGCACATAGCAAACCTTGATCCTAACAGAAAAAGGCATACTCTTCTTGCAGAGGATATGATCCACCATTATCAGGCTACTGGAAATTAAAACATCCAAGTAACTTTGAGTTACTTCCTCTAAACTACTCTTGGATGGGATATCATGATGCACCAACCCTTCGGACATCCACAACTACTTTAACTTAGAAACCGGAGTTCGTTTGTTCTTTTGGGATCTTGCGAAGTAAAGCAACAACAACTTCAGGTGGTATGGTAAATGGTCATAACTTAATTGCATAACCTTCATCATCTGCAAATTGATGTTGGCAGAAATAAAGGAATCCAGATTATCTTGAATCTTAAGCCACAAATCCTTTTCCTTTTTCTTTCCTCTAACAATTACTCCAGCAATCAAAACAATAGCCAAGGGAAGTCCTTTACATTTCTTAACTATTTTGTGTCCAACATCTGACAGTTCAGCAGGGCAGCTTCCTTCTCCAAATACCCTTTTTTCGAATAGTTCCCAACTTTTTTCAGATGTTAAAACTTGGAGGTCGAGAGGATCAGTACGGCATTTAACTTGCGAACCTACCTTACTAATTCGGCTAGTTAAAATAATTCTATTTCCTCTATTAAACTTTGGAAAACATGATATTAACATCTCCCCTGTTGCAATATCCCACACATCATCCAAGACGATGAGGTACCTTTTATCGAGTAGTGCTCTTCGTAGCTTTTCAGCAAGGTCATCCTCACTTCCTTTTTCTTCCGAGCCAGTAACTTGCTGAAGAATCTCCCACAACACCTTTGACTTGTTATACTTTTGGGAAACAGTGGACCAAGCACGAATCTTGAAATGACTAGCAACTAATGTATTGTTATACACTTTTTTAGCCAGAGTTGTTTTACCGAGTCCTGGCATTCCGACAATCGAAATGACATCAAGCTCAGATTCATGTTCATCAAGGAGCTGGTCAATGATCTGGGATTCTTCTTTCTCATGACCTACTGTTACCTCAACAAAAAGTGATGAGGTTGACTCAATTGGCTCGACGAAAGACTTTGCATCAAGGGGGTGATCCCCATTCTTATCCTCCAGCTGTAAACTGGTGACTTGTGCCACGATAAGCTTTATCTTATCAGTGACACTCGGAAGTGAGAAGATGAGATGCGAGAGAGCTTTATCTCTGACAAGAATGCAATTAATGACATGTTCTGCCTCATATGCCACATCTAAAGCATGCACCCAACAATCTTTAACTACTCCACTAGTGTCATCCAATGTTTGCCTGACTTTCCCGAAAGATGATCTTAGGAATTCAAGGTATTCTTTCACCATCCCTATTTCGTTCTTTATCAGAGAAACTGAATAAGCATTGGAAATGAGTAAATCATTTAAATGTCTGAGTAGAATATTCATGAAGAAGAAACCATCATCCATAGGAAAGCGAAGTTGAGATGACTCTGGGGCTTTCAAGAAAATCTGTCTGATATCTCCCTTCATTCGTTCAATTTCTTGCAAAAAGTCTGGAGCTGAAAAACCAGCTTTGTTGATATTATTCTCTGAGCTCTCCTCCAACAGTTTACTCACCAGAATAGATATCTTCCTTGTAAGTACTCTGATATGTGCCAACATATCGTTCAATTTGCCAGAATGGATAAATCTCTTTGGTATATCGGTTAGAAAGATCAATAGGAACTCCATCATGAGATTAATGCTTTGAGTTGGAGCATAATTGACAGTTACTACACCGGCCATGCATCCTTGGAGAAGAATCAGATAATTTTGAAGAATCCTTGGAGATGCTTTTAGGATTTGCTTAACAAAGACTTGTAGTTCATGAGTTGACCTTGATTCTTTCATGAGCTTAAAAGTACAAATGTATAGAACCTCCAGCTCAAAAAGGATTATGTCGATGAGTACAGAAGTAATCACGGAAGAGCATTGAAAGATGTCATTATATCTTTTATACTGTCCAGCCCAAAGATCAAAACATAATTTTGTTACTCTATCAACAGTCAATTGGAACCAAGGATAGAGATATTCAGTACTTGTTTTGTTTGCCGCGAGGATAGGATAAAAATCTCTCAGATGTTTGCATACTTTCTGAAGAAGGTTGTATTCGGTCATCTGAGGGAGAAGCAAATAAGAAGAGTACTTTGGTAGATCATGGAGGTTTCTGATGAGGTATTCAAACATTATTTTCATCTCTGTTGTCGTGGCAACATAATCATTCTCCAAACTCAAATAACTTTCCATCTCTTCCCCAAGCAGAGGGGCAAGACACTCCATGTTGTATTTCGCTAGGATTAATTTATCTTTATAGAAAAGTAGCCGAGTCAGTTCATTGACCCCGTACATCTTCATGGACATCCTCTCATAGAAGTCATCCAAATTTGTATTCCCAAACAGGACAAATGTTCTTAGGAATCTCACATCCATTATTAGCCTTTCAAACTCTACCCTTTTTGAAGCGATGAATTCTTCTTCTTCATTCTTTATTTGTTTTAAGCCATTCAGCAAACAATCAATAAAATTCCTGATTCTTCTTCTTTGTTCCTCAAATAGTAGCTGTTAAATCAAAAACATATACATCAGAAATTTCACTCGAGGCTCAGCTGAAAAAATTGGCTCAAGACTTAAAAACTAACAGTATTGTTATAAACTAATAATTGGTAGAAAAATAACCAACTTAAATACTACTCATTTGTACATTATCTCCCTATTTTTTGGAGTTAGGAAATTGTTAAGACTATCGTGTATATTTATTTCCATTCCAGCAATAACAATAAGGAAGTTCTTCTACAACTAACTAGACACAAGTGCCCGTGCTAGCACGGGCCCAATATCTATTATTTTTTTGTCTCACTTCATGTGACATAGATAAAGTTTAGAGAGAATTAAATTTTAATATGATTTTTAAATATTTTAAATTGTTATTTATTATAATTTATAATACTTTTTATGTAATTTTGAAATAATGTATGTTACTTTCCTTGTCCCAATATATGTAGCACAAATAGCGTTTTAAGAGTCAATATGTTGTTAATTATTTAGATTTACAATACTTTTTACGTAGTTTTCAAATTAAATAATATATGTTACTTCTTTTGTCCCATTTTATGTGATACAGATAGATTAATTATGAATTAATCAAATTTTTTATAAGTAATTGAATTTTTTATGTGTTTTTTAAAAATATTTTAAGTTGTCAATTATCAGATTTATAGTATTTTTTATGCAATTTTAAAATATATAAAAATAAATAAAAAATAAGACAAACAAATTAAAACAGAGAGAAAAAGTAGACTAATGTATATGTAAGTGTGGTGAAGCAGGCATGTTGACAACCACTTGTGTGGTTATCCACAGTTATAGTTAAGTAGTAGTGGTGATCCATGTTAGCACGAGCCCAATATTATTAAACGTTTTATTTTTAATTTTTTAAAATGTGAAATTAGAGGAAAAAAAGTTGATGCATTTAAGGGTGTATTCGATATAGAGAATGTTGATATTTTCATATTTGGTTGGTGTAAATCTTTGAAAAATGTGTTTTTAGGATAATAAGTTTTTTGTTCTTTCCTATTTAACGTAACACACCTCAGCTTTACCTCATCCCTTGGACTTCCCATCCTCATCTCTACAACCACTACATTATCCTTCATCTAATTCATCTCTCATAGTATTTGTCTAAATTATTGTAACATCTCGCTATTTTGAAAGAACTAGAAAGAGTTAGAATTGGAAATAGTCATTTTAGGAAAGAATGAAAATCTGAAAAATTGGTTAAGTTATGTTAAGTATGGGTTTTTGGTCAACTTCGAACGACCATAACTCCTAGCTCAGGATGAGTTAGGTGTCCATCCAAATATCGTAGGAAATATCTTGGAATAATCTTTTCAACGAAGCTGAGTTTACTCAATTCCGAGTTCGTATGAGTGAGATATGCCCATTTGAAGTTGGGATGTTCAATTAAGGAAAGTCTAAACCGGATTTTGGAAGGGTATTTTAGTCTTTTCCTTACCCATTTATTTTAATTCGTTTTTAGGAGTTTATTTGGGATCTAATCAGAATTAGACCAGTTTAGAAAAGTTGAAGTTCACGCTAGGGCTTGGAGAAAAGAGGAGAAAGGAGGAGAAAAGTCAAGATTCGTCAAGAACGTTCAAGTTTGGTCGTGGATTTCGCCAAAGATTTAATCCTACGAGGTATGTGAGATCACATAGCGTTGGGTTAGTTCACCCACATGCCAATCATGATTTATTTTAACGAATTTATATTCTTGAATGTTTAGAAATTGAGTTATTGATGGGTTTTGTAAAAGTTCTATTGAGTTCTTGATTCGTTGAAATTGTTGAGGAGTTGTTGATCCAAAATTATGAAATTAGATGTCGTATTGGGTAGATTCTTGCATATTTTGGTTATGTAATCGAATCTAAGTGTTTTGGAAAAGACCCAATTGAATTTAGAGGGTTTAGAGTTGAAAAACGGAGGAATTCCGTCAAAATCTGGGGAATAGGGGTGGGGCGTCGCGCCAGCCAGTGCGCCCCAGAGAGTCCTTTGAGGTTTTGACCCTGGGGCGCCACGCCAGCCAGCGCGCCCCAACTTCAGCTCTAAAGTTTTGGGTCTT
>JAJOOR010027065.1:0-14058 GCA_036250505.1 Solanum acaule
TAAATGTCGCATCCAGATGCTGTGTATCTTGTATTAAGTAGTAAACCAAGAGCAGAAGTTTAGGAGTTTTTTGGGTCAAAGTTAGAATTTGCTACTATCAATTGAGCCTTGATTTGATCCAAACTAGTTGGGATTGACTATATTAATTTTATTTGGCGACATACATAAATGACCCCTTGAAATTGTTTCAACGATCAGATAGACACCCCAACTAATCCAGTGACCAACTATACCTCTGGTCCCTCAAAATTGTGCTTCATAAACACCCAACGCTGGCAGGATTTAAGTGTGAATTACAAATGTGCTAAAGCAGTTTAAGTGGTCCATAATTTGGCTACACGTTGTATCTGAGTGGTTCAAATGAAAATTAAAATAACTCCTCTCCAATAATATTTAATAAATAAATAAAAATAAAAATTAAAAAAATAATCATTTTCCATGTTCATCTAACCCATGAATTAACCCCTTCACCATTCTTTGGTCCCCTCCCCTTTCCCTGTTGGTTTCCCCTCCCCTTTTGCTTCTACTCCCTCCGTTCTCTTTGTTTTTTTCCTCATTCTTAATCATTGTAATGCCCCCTCCCCTCTTAGGTTCTTCTTCCTGTTAAGAATGAAGAAGTTTTGGGGTTAATTTTAGTTTTTATGGGTCAAATATAGGTGCGTTGGCGAGGTAGATAATCAAAATTTGATTAATTTGTTGTTTAGATCCTACAACTTTTTTCAAGGTTGAAACTTTTTACACTCATTAATGGTGAATGGAAATTTGAAGGAGTGAGGAGGAAGATTGTGAAAACATTGGGCCTATATAACTTTAAAAAATAAAATTTACAAGGATTCACGCACCAAATTTGGGTGAAAGACAAATTTTGCCATGCCAGCTATAATATATATCGATGTATATCCTTACCCCTCTTAAAAAGTGTTCTAATTGAATTATCCATAGTAGGCATTATAGCCCCTTTTATGAGGGATGCATGAGACACAACTGTGTCAAGTGGAGGTGTCTATCTGGTCACTGGGGGTCAGTTAAGGCATCTATCTGGTCACTGGGGGTCAGTTAAGGCATCTATCTGGTCATTGTGGACAACTTAAAGGTTCATCTATGTATTTCACCTTTTTTTTTTTAATAATGAAGTAATGCTTTCATTAAAAGGCATCCAGTGGATCCAAAACTTGTACAAAAACATTTGACTTTTATGTAAAAGCTAAAGTCAACAAATGCCAAAAACTGCAACGCATTATTTACATTTGAACATTTCCCCAAACTATATAAATCTTTTGTATCTATTTAGCTTTATTCATGCTCATTTCATTTATACATTAAAAGATCTATCTTTTAATGCAAAATAGGACTTGACTAAACTAGATTTTTAACTTCCAACTTACTCTTGCATTGACATACGTCTAATAAAAAGACTGGGAAAAAATAATGAGTTATCTTAATCAAAGGATCAAATGAAGACCATAAATTTGAACAACAAGAGTGATTGTCTAAACTAGACTTTTGCAATCTCCATGGGTTTGTAGCGTATAATTCTTTTCGATGAAAGAATAGTTTGCTAGGGAAGTATTATCTGGTTGATAATAAGGTAAGTGCAGGGAGAAAGAGCTGGTTTGAGAAGTGGGTGGAACTCAAGATGAAGATCACCATATACTGAAGAGAAATTGCAAGAGTCACTAAACAAAAGGCCTTTTTCTTAAAAATATTTTGTTATTTTTATTTATCAAAAAAATTGTGCGTGTCATTTTTCTTTAAACAGGTAATGCATGTTACTTATTAGTATATTTATATAAGCACGGACTACACAAAATAGTGTGATCCTATATATGAGTTGTCCAGTCTGATCTCCTATAACCTAGACTCTCATAAGTCATTAGTTATCCTACTTCTTGAGCGTATTCTTGTTCACACTAAAAATAAAAAAAGGACTAATGAATTCATCTTCAACCTCTGAATGGAACTGCTATTGTACCCAAAACATCTCTTGTTCCTCTCCTTCCAAACTATCCACCAGATGACAGATACAAGCTTGGGACAGTTCCATCTTGTTCTGTGTCCTGACAGGTTCCCATCTCTATTTCAGCAAAGCTAGACTTCCTGGACTCTCCTGGTGTGGACAACCTGATTCTCTTAGGCTAATGGAAGTCTTCCATAGTTGATCTGTCACTCTACGGTGTAAAAAGAGATGATCAATTGTTTGTCTCAGCACCACATAGATTACACCTGTGTAGCATAATTGGATTCCCCTCTTGATGAAATTTTCTTGAGTTAAAATTGCCTCTTTTGCCAGTAGCCATGATAAACATGATACTTTGTATGGAACTTTGACTTTCTATATCATCTTCTAAAGCCAACATCCAATCTTGTTGTTCGGACAATTGAAATATCTGTATGCTGAATTAATTAATCTGCCTTGAGCATTTCCATTCCACAACATGCTCTCCTCATTAGTAGAAAAACCTTTGAATTGTTCAAGAGTGTTATAGAACTCTGTTATCCTATCCACTTCACCTATCATTGAGTAATCTTCTGAAACTAAGATGCCATGCTAGGTTATCCCTTACCTTTCTTGATGTTGCTTTGTGCTGCTGGTTCAACATGTACAATTCAGGGTATAGTTGCCATCATATCTATAATCTGGTAGTATTGATGTCAAAGAAGAAAAGAGGAACGCAAGACTACAACTCAAGCCTCAATACTCTTTTTTTATATCACTATCTCCATGTTCATGAAAATTTATATTATGTATTGTACCTATATGCTCTACCTCCAAGGTAGGGGACCTAGGGGTAAGGTCTGCCTACACCCTACCCTCCCCAGACCTCAATTTGTGGGATTTGTTGATGTTGTTTGTATTGAGCCTGTAAGTATATGTGTATTTCTAGCTTTGTTTCAGCACCAATCTTGTTCAGAATGATTTTAATTACTGCCTCCATTTCAGTTTGTTTGTCTTACTTTAGCCCTTATAAAAAAAATGCCTCTTCCCTTTTTTTTTCAACTTTTCAGTTCCAACTTTCAACATGGAATGTTTAAGGCCTCAAGATTAAAGGGCATTTTGGTACATTTGACATATCTTTAGTTTAAAACCACAAGATTCAAAAGTCTTCTTTTCTTCCTTAACTCCATGCCAACTCAAAACCAGGCAAACAAATAGAAATGGAGTACAATTAAGCTGGATCTCTGGCAACTTTGAAGATATGAAACAAAGAGGATATGTTTTGGAGGAGAAAAGGTCTCGCATGATATGTTTGAAATTTACAGCTTGTTTGGGAAAGATTCGAAGTGCACCAAATTGCTAAATAATAAAGACTATTAACATACCATGCAAAAGAACAAGGATGATTTTATATCTCCACTCAAAGATATGGGACCATTTCGGGCTTTCCCTTGTGACTCCAACTTTGGTTATCTATGATTCACCATGTACTTGTAAAAAGAGCAAGTATAAAATTCTCCAGGTGGTTGCTTCATAAATAGCTCTGAAATTCTATCCTGACAAAAATTTGCCATCATATGGATGTTTTGGAAGATGTAGTTTCAAATATTTTGCTATGCTACTTTACTACAGTATGTTTATCTCCTGACCTTCCCTAACCCTCCAAAACTAATGCTGGAAGAGGATAATCAAACCTAAAAGATCAAGGAAGTGAAGGCATCTCCTTCAGATATGCTTCACCAATGTTTTCATACTTAAATCTTTGTTTCACTTCCTTCCAAATGAAAGAAAGCAAACATTATGTATGAAGACATTTGTGAAGCATCCCTGAATGAGTTTGATGCCAAGGGTGTGGTCTTGCTCTGTGGTCATTCTGGTCTAATTTTGGATTTATAGTCGGGACCTCTTACATCTCATTGCGTGTAGGACTATGTTGTTCCACACTTTGGCTCAAGAGCACGTGCTGATCCTCCTAGGTCAAGGAGGCATCTAATCTTTTTGTACTCTAGGTATGTGCACTGTTTGTATGCATAGGCTTGAGCACACTGAATTAAAATTCACCAAGCTGAGAAGTTTTTTCAAAACTTGCACTTACTATTGCCAACTGAATTTGGTTTCATCCTTCTTTGGAAACCTTAAACCTGAGATTAAACTAAAACTTTTCACATATTTGTATCAAGGTAAAAACATGAAAATAATACGTTAGTGGAAAGCTCAAACATGCAATAAACTATAAAGTGGAAAAATCACATACCTGTTGTGTATGTTTATTATTTATCCCTAATTTAATACTAGAGGAGTTAAGTACGGTAAATTCCCGTGGTTAAATTGTTCAGCTGGATTTGGAGATCGCGAGGTCCTTAATTGGTACTATAGCCTCTCTACTTTCGTCATGAACTATTCTTTCAGGACTGTTATGTTCAGTTTGCCTTTTTAACTGTGACTGAATAACTAGTTCATGTGGTCTTTCTCCTTGCTTCTGATGCTTACATATCATTGCAGAGGACCTTCCCATGTTTGCACTTCAAGATGATAGGATAGTTGAAGTAGTAGGGGAACCTGTTGGTGTACACAAGGCAGTTGAGTTAATTGCTTCTCACCTGAGGAAATTTTTGGTTGATCGTGGCATAATCCCAGTATTTGAGATGCAAGTAAGTCTCCTTTTAGTTAAATATTTTCGGACAGGAGCTTAGCATCTTTTAATGGAACTTCTTTGTTGCTTAGATGCAAATGCCACCAAATCCACCTGTGGAACACATGCCACCTCCCCAAACTTGGGGTCCTCCTCCCCAAGCTTTCCCACAAAGTGCTGCTGGAGGTCCGGGATATGGTAATAGTCCTCATTTCATGCCACCATCCAGGCAACACGATAATTATTATCCACCAGCTGACATGCCACCTCCTATGGATAAACAACCTCATCAAGGCATTTCAGCATACGGAAGAGAGGCTCCAATTTCAATGCATTCATCATCCAACAACCCAGCAGCACCGTCTCTTATTACTCAGGTATGCTCTCTTACTATAAATCACAATGTTTTGGTATTTAAAGAGAAATAAGCTGGGACTTTGTGGTAATGGACTTGGTTAAATTTTTATTTGCTGTTCTACATGAGGAAAACAATTCAGCAGTTATTTTTCACTAAACCTAAGGTTCAATCATGTCAACAAATAACCTCCCCTTTGTCTCTCTTCCCTAACTTTCTGTCATGTGCTAAGAGATGGATGGGGATTACCGAAAAAAGGGGGGGGGGGGGGGATTGCTAAACATTATGCATTTCAGTAACAGGTATGAAATGCTTAAATGGTAGGGCAAACCTTTTTGGGGATTTTATTCCCAGGTAGTTCTGCTAACCATGACTAGTGGGACAAGTCCTAAATTTCTTGAGGAATACTCACCGACAGGTTTTTGGAGTTTGAGGATCAACATATCTGATTTTGTATTGTATGACATCGGAGTTCGGACATAAATCTGTTAATTTTGTAATAAGAAATTTTGCATTGTTGGAATTATGTTAGTGTACAAATCACAATATTATATAGTTAAAATTGTTTGAATTTTTTTGAAAAATTCGTAGTTGGGAGAATTGATTTGCCTATTAATATTTTTTTATTAATATTAATGATGAGATCTATTATCTCCTTTTGCATGTCCTCTAAAATTTAATTTAGGTGCAAATATTCTTTTTGTATTTTTTCCATGAAGACTGCTCAATTAGTTACTAGATTTTCTTGGCTTGTTTTTTGCCTGCTCTTGTATTCCCTGGTTCTTGTTTCTCTCAGCTTCTGTTGCGGGTGACCTTGGCATACACTAGTACCTTATTAAATTGTATATTTATCTGAGAATTAAGAAATCGCTCTTGTGAAATACTTTTAGCTTGCTAAATTTTTGACAATTTTAATGCCAGACATCCTAAGTAAACCTAATCTTTGTTTTGATGAAGTGCTAGTAAACAAAAATGGGAAGAAGAAAGATATTCATGTGCTGATTTTTGCTTTATTTGAGTGGCGTAATTTTGCAGATTACACAGCAGATGCAGATCCCTCTGGCCTTTGCTGATGCTGTGATTGGAACAAATGGTGCAAGCATAAGCTACATCCGACGGGTTAGTGGTGCTACTGTTACCATACAGGAAACAAAGGGAGTTCCTGGGGAGATGACTGTTGAAATCAACGGAACTGCTTCTCAAGTCCAAACAGCACAACAATTGATACAGGTAAAATTCTTGCTTGGCTTTTTAATCAATCATTTATATTTACTGATTCATCTTTTGCATTTTTTATTGGACTGATTGCAAAATAATGTGGTTCATGCTACAGTGCTCTACCCAGCCCCTAAGCCTCTTTCCCTTTCAGCTCAAATTTTAGGGTTTTGCTTCTGCCAGAATTACCGTGGCAGTTCAAGCGTATTATATAAATTTTGATAGGGGATCAGATGTAAAAGTCCTTCCTGATGGATTTCCTAGATCTCAAGCTTCTTGCTCATAGAGAACATTTTACTAATAATTCTATTGAAAATCTCAGCTTCTCAGCTTCTACCCTCAATACCAAACATTGTTTACGTTATCCTTCTCCACTAAGTTTTCGCAATAATAGCTTTGGCCAGAACCACCTCACTCGGCAAGCAATGTTAATGATCTGATTTCCAAAGCATGTTAAGCACCCCATGTGGCGGCAAGAAATGTAAAACAAGTTATCTGATTATACATACTTTTTTCGGGTCACTAATCAGATAAAATGGTAGAGAAAAGTCATTTGAATCGAGAAAGTAGGCTGATAGTGTTTTATAGTTGTATGAAATGCTAGAAAAATGAGTCTTTTGTGATTATTTATCTTTGGGCTGGAAGGCGCCAGAGAAAATGTAAAGGAGATGAGCAAATTTGTGCCTACTCGTGCTTTGTTTTTAAAGATTATTAGCCTTGCTGCAAAGGCAAGTCAATCCAGTTACCCCGATGTTTGGTGGTGGAGCTTGAGAAGTAATGGAGTGTTTCTCTGTGAAATCTTTCTATGAGAAGCTTTTAGTTAGGTAGTAGCATGTTTTCTCATGTAATGCAATATAGATTCCAAAGGTTCGGAGGAAAGTGTGCTTTTTCACTTGGTTAGCCGCTAGAGGGGTGATTTGGACACTGGAAAATCTGAGAAAGTGGAAGGTTGTTTGCATCAGTTGGTGTTATATGTGTAAGGAGATGGGCGAGGACGTGGATCATTTTCTTCTACATTGCGGGTTAACCATGAGGTTATGGTGGGTTATTTTGGTGGTTTGACACTCCATGGGGAATGCTGAAAACTGTGGAAGAGTTTATGTCCAGCTGTAAAATGGGAGGAGGAGAAGATGTAGGGCCTCGAACGTGGTTCCATTTGTTTTAATGTTTGTTTTGAGAGAGATAAGAGGGCTTTTGTAGGAGTGGAGTCAAGTTACTGGAGTAGTCTCCATTCCCTTGGTTTTCTTTGGTTTAGCCGATTATTATGCTTGTCGTGTCCTATGTTGAACTTTATTTGTGTGTTGCAGAATTTCATGGCAGATGCAGGGGCACCTCAGCCACAGACAGGTCCACCAGCTGACCAAGGCTACAACCCGTATGGAGCTCCTCCTCCTTCTATGTATTCATCTGCCCCTTCAAATGCAGGTGTTCCAGGGCAATCTGGGGGATATGGTTCAGTGTATGGCAACAATTATGGCTATTGAACTGGATCTATCTGCCATTTAATTTGGCGAACAAAACTAATAATCCTTTCGCGAGGGTGTTTTGTATTTTGTGTTGTACTTATCAGTTAGGCCTAGTGACATAGAGTGATGTATGCATTAGGCTCGTTTACAATCTTCAATCTACAAAAATGCTTACTTTATTGGTGTCCTGTTTCCTCTCTATCTGCACCTTTCCATGACTAATATGCTAAATCCTCGACACTTGCTAGGTTAGCTGGGAAATTTCTATATATGCTCAATTGGTAATTTGTTTGTGATACTGACAGCAACAAAGATGTTGATTCATTTAGACTCTTTCTTCTCGACCTATTTGACTCTCAAACCCTAATTATTTAGGCAGTGTTAGAATCTAGATCAAGTTCCTCCATGGGTATAATTTCTAGGTAAAAAGAATGCTAAATTATCCAAAATCAAATGCGTATGCCTGCCTCGACTTCTCTTTAGACATCTTCCGGATCTCAGTTCATGTGAATGTCAACAAAATTTTAGCTCCCAGTCTAAATTCTTTGAAAGGAATAAAGTATTGAATTTGGATCAAAGGGAATTAAAATTGAACACTACCATGGCGGTGTCATTAATTTTTGTGTTTGATTTTCATCATAAAACTACCTGCGAACTATTACTATAAATTTTCAGAAACACTTTGGTCTGTTATTTGAGAAAACAATCTGTTTCAACCAAAACGAGTTCAAATTCTTTTTTGGGAAAGTATCAGTTCAGGACTTCTTTCCATCCACAAACAGTGGTGGATCCAGAAATTTCATTCGGGGGATGCAAAAAATAAAAGTATAAACGTATGAATAAGTCAACAAAACATAATTCCAAGGAAGTAGTAGTATGTAGTTTATAGATACAAAAAGTTTGTTCCATTACAAGAAGCTTTTTAGCATGTCTGGATTTTTTTGGGTTTAAATCCACTCTTTTAGCACAAACGTGAAAGATTGGTCCTAAAAGTAAATGAAAGAGAAGCTAAAAAAAAACAAGTGTTCACAATGGGATTTCCATCCTTGGACGCGAGAGTCAATTTACCACTGCGTTACAACTTGTTTCTTGTTCATGAAGGGGTTTAAGATTAATCTCACACCATTTCCAGATTCTTATTATATTCATAACCTGAATAAAGCATCACAAAACAGGAGACCCCAGTTTCAACCCAACTTTTGTTTGAGGGCAGATAGTTTCATATTTTATAAAGTGATTTGAATGAGTTCAGAAAGAAAGCCAAGATAAATGACAAATGAAAACCTACATTCAAGCTTTGATTGCTCAGATGTTCACTTTATTGGGCCCAAATGTAATGACAGACCTAACAAACCGAAAACCTCAAACCAGAGAATCTCACACATCTATTATTTCTACTTGGTTGAAGGTGCCTTCTCCAGCTTCCGTTCTGGCTTAAGGAAGGGATCCTGCAAGTTGGCAGTTGAATAAAATGTATCAACTGAGAGGACAAACTCTAAAATCCACCTTAATAGTAATACATGTTAGAAATCAACAGCCAGAAATGCACATTACTTTCTTAGAGAACTTATTAGCAACCAAAAAGGGGAAGATATTGCAGCAAAAAGAAAAAAAACAGTATATTTTTTATTTATTATCTATCAGTCAGTGCTGTGACACAAAATTCTATCACAGAAAACAATGATATATGTTATCTTTTGACCACTTGAGATTTTAACTGAGAAGGAACTTGCCGCTAGCTTATAGAGTCCTCAACAATAAAACAAAGGCCTAACAATTACCACATCATTTTACCTCGCGAAATAGGTCTTTTTCAGAAATTCTGCCTAAAAGACAACCAAAAAGCCAGGTCATTTCAGCAGTTCAGCTTCATTCAATTAAGCATCTACTCTCCCTACCCCCAGGAAAAGGGGGGGGGGGGGTCATCTCCTAAATATTTAATTGCTCCATGACAAGTTCCTTTACTCCCTTTCCGAATTACATCTTCAGACTTCATCAGTATCCTCTCCATACACCACATAAATTTCAATGGTTATAAATGAGACATACCTTCAACTGCAGGCTGCAGCTTTACAGAGATCAGTATCCAAGTACTTACAACTCACATTTCCAAAAAAATTCAGCATTGACTAAGTCATGATTTTAGCAGAATAAAAGAAAACACAGGATTTTTTTAATTAGAGAAACCCTACGTATAACCCATGGTGCATCTTGTGTTACATCTCCAACACAGCAGTTACAGTTGGACAGTCTTACGGGGCTAAAAACTAACAATTTTTGCAAGATATTGCTGAATGAAGGTGGAGAACTGAGGAACTCACCATCACTTATCTGTGGGCTATGAACAGATGTTGACTGTTGATTAACAGTGCCAAAGAACACAACAGTCACAGAAGTAACAAAAAGGAAGAAGAGTAGAATGTATCAGAAAAACGAAAAATGTCAGCAGAAAAAATACAGTAGGGGCAAGTGTAGCTCAAGATTGAACAGCCAAAGAAAATGATTTGGGGTTGTTTGGGGGTTGTGCGTGGGAGTGGGGAGGGGAGGCGACAAGAGAATTATAGAGAGAAGGGAAAAGGGTATTCCAAACTTTACAAGGGATCAGAACAAAAATGCACATATGGAGATGAAGCAAAAATGGGGACTTTCTCATAATCCTACTATAACTTTAGCTTCTACTCAAGACTTTCTTCCTTTTATTCTGTGGCCTTCTACTTGCAGAAATGAACAAATAGTTATTTGGTTTAGCAACAGAGATTAGGTGTCTCCTTTATTCCGTCTCTTTATTATACAAATGCCTAATCAAGTAAGACAGCTAGGTATTTTTTTCCAAAAAAATAAGTTAGACACACATCATACATGCATAAAAAGAAATGTTACTTATATTTATATGGCCTAGGCTTAAGCTCCCCATTCTGCTCATCTCCATGGATATATGCTGAAACTTAGCTCAAAAGCTACTTGAACCAGCTCAAGCTCAATCTGGCATTAGTAACATTATCTAGTAGAGGTGAAAAGAATTGGAAAGAGGAAGGAAAATAAATAACAACATTATTCAGTAAGGAGTAAAATTGGAGGGCTGGGTAACTTTTTGGGGCCCTCTAAAGTTGGAGGTATAGAAAGAAGCATACATCTTTCACTTCTCTTCCACTTGTACAAAGCAAGTAGAAGTAAAAGTTGAATATTTGGGGATGTCAAACTATGAATGCCTGTCTTGTTACCCACTCCCTCTCATTTGTGGAACTGGAACCAAATGTAGACCATTCACCTCCCAAGGTACCATTGTTTCGTACACTCTTAAGACAAGCTATCAACCAGATGAAAAACCCATCACCCGGTAAATCCCTTCTACAGATTAATGATTTTAGTGATCTGCTTGCAGTTCAGACCCTCCATAGACTTGAACAACTGTACGTGAATCCAAATGAACTGCAAATCAGGAGACCCTGGGTCCCAATTTACCTCCGCAACACCATTCTTTCAAGACTTTCTAGCAGGAAGCTCCCAAAACAATCTCATTATCAATTTCCTTTCCATATATATACAGAGACCACTCAAGTCAAACTCCGACACCCTTGTGTGAGTAGGTTACATGTGTTTCTTCATATTTTCTATATGTTGATTGTATCTAACATGCATAAGACATGGATATGGGTGCTTCATTCAGATCCCTCAGAATACACAATCACACTCACCTTCTCGGATCAATTAAAATAGTTTTGAGATAAGAGATTAATACGACAAAGCTCAAACCCTATACACCTCTGCCCTTGGATTGAGATTTGGAAACGCAAAATCTTCATTATATGGATTATTCACTCAAAAATATCAAGAAAACCCTAATCTAATCCCGATCTAAAACATTCAACAAAAATCAACGACGTAAGAGCTTCAACAACCATTCCACTAAGGTAAATAACAATCGAACAAACACTAGCAACGCCACTGCACAAGGATGATGCACAAATCCAAAAAGGACGTAGAACAAATACAAAAAAAAATTAAAAAGCTAAAATTACATAGAGAGCTTACATTTTGGATAAAGATAAAATTAGCGACGACAATAGTACCGACGATTCCGCCGAGTATAGCAGCAGGACCAGTTAACAAGCTCCATTTTCTGTGAATCATCTTCGATATTCTTCACCTTCTGCTTCTCTTCTCTAGTTCTCTTCTCTTCTTTTCTCTCGTAGAAAATTCTGTAATTCGAATTAAAGAAAAACACAGTTCAAGGTACCAAATCAAATGGGCCTCTCAAATTCGGGTTTTCGGTTCTCGATCCTTGTTGTTTTGCCTTCTAATTGGCTACATCCTTATTGTTTTACACTTGACAAATAACGTCCCCGAGGTTTTTCCAACTTAACCAAAAACATCCCTCGGTTAGATTTCACAACACAACTATAGGTATATATTTGGTATAATACGTAAAAAAAAAATTTAAATTTGACCTCAATTGTCATTGATGCCCTCAATGCACAAGTAGTTCGTAGAATAATACAAGTCATGTAGGAAACAAATTGCACGTAAGATGTCAAGTAAGACGTATGCGTCTACTTATTAATTTTATATAAATTTAAGTGTTTATTTGTACACACTTAATTTTAAAGTACTGTTGTAAATCAAATTTTTGGGTTATGTGGTCTTCTATTTCCTCAATGCAAGGCAGTAGGCAATTCGTTAGTTGCCTTTAATTTCTACTAAATTTGTTTTCTTGTCATTTTAAAAAACAGGTCAATGTCAACGGTTTATTTTTATACATGGTAACATCCTGTGTGGATATAGTCCTTTATGTATTAACATGGGTTGGTTGAGATCATTCGTTAATTAGAGGTCTCGTGTTCAAATTTTGAGTATGAAAACATATTAGTGAAAACACCACCTCCAAAAGTGGGTCCTGCAACACATTCAAATTAATCGATACCAAACACCGAAGAAAGAAAGAGAAAAGATAGTCCTTTCTATTACTTGGGACAATCACAAAAGAGAAGTTCAATATTTTGAGACACGAAAAATAAGTTCGAGAATGGGATCTCGATTCAAGGAAAAACAATCCAAAATGAGTACGTAGTAAAAGTTAATGGAAGTGAAAAAGTCATGGTAAAATAGTAAAGAAAGTATGACAAAAACTATCAAGAACAATAATTACAACAAAATAATATGATAATCAAAGTACAAGAAACATAAGATAAAAACATAAATCGAAGGACAAGATACTTACTACCTCCGGGCTCCCACCAACACAAATATTGGAAGACAATACCCACCAATGCGTAAGTAAAACGGAAGAAAACATTTCTTTTTTATCTCCGCTAAGATTTGAACTTTGGTTAGCTATTTTATTTTTCACTTCATTGAAAACTAGACCACTAACTTGCACCGTGGTCTAGACGCTGTGTGGATAGAAACATAGTTTAACCAATAAAAATGAAAAGAAAAAAAACTAAGCCAAAGAATTAGACAACAAACTAGAAGAAACAGCAATACTGCAATGACATGGGACTCTTAACCAATCAAAATCACATAGAAGAAGTGATTATGATAGACTAGAATGCTTGTCTATGTACAACAAGATTATAGCCAGCCAGCTACAAAACTGGAAACTTCATTATTTGATACCAGACCTGAGCATCTTTAACCAAACATTTGTTTGGAACATAACAAAATAAGGGACTGCTGCACCTGCACTCAACATATTGTTAGTTTACTATAATATAGCATGCCAATTGAGAAGGGGATGTAAATTGCATAGGGCATCCACAACTTAAGAAATCCAACTTTCATCACATCATATGGTTATAATCACCAAATCTATCCTCTGTTGCAATGTGTTATTAAAACAAATCCAAAAACAGGCATAAGCTTACTAGACTAGTTGATAAAAAGTTATCACTATAGACTGAGAAACTAACTAGAAATGTCCTTCATCAGAATATAAGAGAGATTCTGCACAGGAAAAAGGTATATCACAGACTTCTTCCACAACCAGTGAAGAGTCTGCAGAGAGAACTCAAATTGGAGCAGCACATGTAGTCCTGAAGTGGCCAGTCTGATTGCAGCGGCTGCAATGAACAACTCGCTTCACCCTACCACGGTCTTCTGCTCTAACTCGCTTCTTCCTTGGCCTGCCAGGAGGCCGGAGTGACTTAGGTGGGTTTATAATAACCTCAACAGCTTGGGCAGCATCCGGATCTCCCTCTGTCATCTCCCTCCATAATGATTTATCTGGAATAGGATGAATAGTTTGGGAATATGTCTTCCTGTACGTCGCAACAGTAAAGCAACTCTCAGTAAACCGGTGGACATTTTGCCGGCAAGAAAGTAGTGCTGCCACAGCATGTGCACAGGGCAAACCATACAGTTGCCAGCCCTGACAAAGGCAGCGACGGTTCCGAATATCAACAATATTGGTACCCTCATGAGATATCACCTCAAACTCAGCTTCATTAGCACGAAG
>JAJOOR010027066.1:0-11415 GCA_036250505.1 Solanum acaule
AAGTGGTGAGGTAAGTGTCATAGATCCCGTCGCTATTGAAACTGGCCTACAGTGACGCTGGTGCTTTTCCTTTGCCTTTACCCTTCCCGCCAGATGTGGGAAATTTGATAGCTTTAGCCCTGGATGCAACTGCATCCTCTTTTAGTATTATCCCATTTGCCTTCTTTCGGGGTGACATGTTTCTACCTACAACCTTTTGTCTAGCTATGTCTTAAAAACATCAAGAAAAAGTTAGAAACATTTAAATCAAAGGTACAGAAAAATAAATACAGACAAACTCGCTGAACAGGTCGGCGAGTCGCCGAATCGCTTTGGCGAGCTTGATCGGGCTCACCAAAAGGATTGGCTCTAAGATTTTGACAAGTTAACGATGGGAAAGTCCTATTGGTGAATCGCCGATAGCTTTCGGCAAGCAAGGGTTATCCCGCCGAAAGTTACAGTGCAAAAAGGGTTCAGGGGTGCAGACAAAGGGCGAACAAGAACACTTTCGGCGAGTCGCCGAGTGCCTTTGGCGACCTCAAGCTTCTCACTGAAAGTTACAAAAAAAAACTACTCATTTAGCATGAAATTAAAGGTGAGATAGGGACTTTCGGTGAACCGCCGAGTGGTTCGGCGAGCTCGACCCAACTCTCCAAACGACCAAACGTTCCTACTTTCTACCTAACTTCTTGAATTCGACCCCGCAACCCGCGAAAACAAAATCAAAGCATGCAAAGCTCAAATTAAAACAAGACCCATAACACCTATTACCTCGGGATACTCAGACTTCTCCCGATTTTGCCAAAGTTGGCCATTTGATGACTTTTGCACTTAATAATGACGTCACTCGATCTATCATTGGGAAAATTACGTCATTTGGCACAACTACGGGTTACTTAGACTTTACCCAACTAGACTCAATAACATGCAAGCACAACCCCACAAGATTTAACCAATTTTTAGGCACAAAATGTAGGGAAATCAACACTATACACAATACGGGCAAGATTATCAAACTAGAACAGGCATTCAAACATTCTAATCTTACTAGAGAGGCCCAACACACGACAACAAGATAAGATCATTTGCATAAGAGTACAAAATTGTTAAAAATAAACTCGGGGTTCGGAAAACCAACCTTTAATGCTGATTAATCAAGACTGAAATGCTAGCCGGCAAAGTAATCCCAATCCGAGCACAAATCAATGACTATGATACTAATAGAAATGCAAAAATATAGAAACTAATGTGTGGGTGTTAGTTTGGGAAGTTCAAAAGTGAGGGAATGTGAAAGAGTTGGAAGTTTAAACCTTTGGCCTTTTAAAAACCGTCCAGTTCTCACCCATTCGGTGACATTAGTCATGCTCGTTTTACAGGACCCTCAGTTGATGTGGGGATCTAAACGGCGGTATAGGTCACGATCGCCGAGTAGTCACTTACCTCGCCGAGTTTTACAGGACCCTCAGTTGATGTGGGGATCTAAACGGCGGTATAGGTCACGATCGCCGACCTAGTCGGTGATTCGCCAATAATTTCCTGGGGTCGCCGACCTCTTCGGCAATCTGTCGACTGGAACTTTGGCTCGCCAACCTACACTTTTCACACACTTTCCACACTTTGACCTACACATTCAACACACCATTATTGCAAACGTAAAAAGAAAGAAAATAAAACTTTGGTTGCCTCCCAAGCAGTGCCTTAGTTAACATCGTGGCACGACTTCCCCACTCTATTGTGACTTGCGGGGTAGAGACGAGACAACACATGACCCATTTGGGCCTCCAGCAGCTGAACATAAATGGAGTGGGAAGCAGTCATCTCATTCAATAGTGAGAGATTTTCTTTCATCCCATTCAACACTTTGTCGTGCTCTTTGAATTTATAGAGAATGAGAGAGAGCATCTCTTCCATTTGTCCACCCTCGTACATTTTGGTCTTTATACGCTCGTGAGGGGGAATGTATCGGTCTTTGTTTTTGCCCTAGACTTCCAACTCAAAAATCTTTTTGGTTAACTCATCTAGCTTAGTTAACAAATTGGCTAAATGGATATCCCTTTCTAATTCTTGGTTGGCCTCAATCATATGATCAAGGAGTTGGTCTACGACCACATAGGGTTGTCGTACAAGACCACCCGAGAGAAGTTGATCAATCAATCCTTTGTTCCCGGGACTAACACTCTTATAGAAGCATTTCAGCAGAACTATATCGGGAATCTCATGAGTTGGTTATAGCATCAACAGTGCTTTAAACCTCATCCATGACTCATGAATTTTCGCACCTTCTAATTGGTTGAAGGTTAGTATGTTATCCCTAAACCTCATCACTTCTAAGGGAAGGTGATCCATTTGTTCACAGTTACTATTTACACTCATTCTTCCTATTTCAACACACAGACAAGCAAAACAAAACTAAAATTAAGTAAGTATCACTATAACTAACAAGAGCAAATTCAACTTAACTAAAAATTCTCAAATAACATCACTCCCCAGCAACGGCGCCATTTTGATAAATAATATACGCTATCAAAGACACTTCATACAATACTAAGTGTCAGCGATTGTTCAATAGTAATATAAACCAACTAAGTAAGTTGGGGACGAGTCCCAAGGGAGTGGTTCGTAATTGAGAATCCATAGGCAAGTAAGAATATGCTTAAGTCAATCATAGCTAAAAATATTTACGAATAAAAGCATGGTTTAAATTATAGGTGACACAAGTGTCAAATATCAGAGGGGGTTGGTTTCAATTATTAACTAAAATAGCAAATGACACGAAAACATGAATATAGAGACGGGTTCTTGCATGTGATTGGTTTATGGACTAAGGTAGACAATCGGGTAATTGCGATTAATAGAGAAACTTGTGCGACTGCTTAAAAAGAGCCTTGTAGATGCAGAAATGGGCTAAAAAAATGGTGTGAGTATACGTGATGGTTCCTCAACTCAATACGTGATGGTCTAATACACATGAAAATAGAGGAATTTGTGTGATTCCTACAAAAGAACCTGTAGATGCGGAAATAGGCGTAAAATAAATAGTGTGAGTACACATGATGGTTCTATCACGACCCGATTTCTTAAGTCATGATGACACCTACTATAACCCACCAGCAAGTAAGCCAACCCGTAACCCGGAACAATAAGTAATGGGTCTGAGGGTAGAAACTAAACAAGAGTAGGCAAATAACAATATAAACAGGCGGAAGCAAACAAAAAAACATATATACAAATAAAGATCCCTCCCAGAACTTGGAAGTCACTAGTACAGAGCTACTAACAAAATGACTACAAGTCCCAAAAGTGGATAACAGAGACTGGACTGTCTCGAAAGGTAAAAGACAAATCTATATAAGAGGGAGACTGAATTAGTACAAAACGCCGTGTGCTCACCCTCGTCTCCGGATCAGTCTGCTCCAAGCTCGATCAACGCTGGCTACTAGTGCCCGGACCTGCATCACGAAATAGATGCAGATCGTAGCATGAGTACCAAAATCACAGGTACCCAGTAGGCATCATAGGCCGATTGAACTTGAAAAATAAAGGCAATATGAAAAGAAGGAATACACAAATCGAGGTCAAGAACAAAAATCTAACTAACAAAGGAATGCACACGAGTGTACAAAGAACTAACTAAAGCAATCAATAAGCTAACTACACCTAACTGGGCCCCCATAAGTCCAGAAGGTACACTCGTGCGCAAGTTAAATAAAAACCTGAACGGACCCCCATAAGCCCGACGAGTACACAGAATAACTATAACTAAAGAGAATTGCATAAGAGAACCCAAGAACGGAGAACACGAATCAGAACCTCAACCCCAATTGGAAAAATCTGACAGTACGGAAGCCGGACCTCGAACCAGATGCTCACAAGAAGTACCCAAGTAACCAATCACAAGTATCAAGTATCTGAGGCCGGAACTCTAACCGGATGCTCTATATAAGTATCTGGGTAATAGAGATCGGAACTCTAACCGGATGCTCTATTTAAGTATCTGGGCAATAGAGGCCGGAACTTTAACCGGATGCTCTATATAACTATCTGGGCAATAGAGGCCGGAACTCTAACTGGATGCTATATATAGGTGCCAATGTAGCTACTGAAAGAGTCACAATCGATCCACGCTCATAAATGTCCGTGGAACGCCATTCATACTTAGCCAATCAATGTAAGCCCTTGGAACCGAATCAAAAATCAAATTCAAATTGTGAAGCCGTAACATCGGGTAAATAAGGATAACTATCATCGGAGGAAGCGTATTGCCTAGCTAAGGCCCAAACTATCAGACTCAAGTCTGCTACACCAGTCTACAGGGATCTAAGCCAGCCGAGCAACGTCGGGGCAAAACTAAGGCCTATCGGATCTGAATCATGTATTTTCTAAGGCAAGCCCTAGTCAAACCTAAACTGAGGCCCACATGCTTCAAATAAATAGTAATTAAGCATGCAAACACTTCACATAGCGAGGAGGATCAATTAATAACACAAATCATGCTCACAATTACCCGATAATTCTCGAAATAGGCCGAAAACATGATTTCTAAATATCTATGCATGATTCAATAACTACCAACCCAAATCCCAACTAATCAACATGCATTCACACTCTCAAGCTCAATCTAAGAGGGGGAAATCGTAGCCTACCTGTAGGCCGATCACTCGCGCTTCAAAATCACTTCTCTAGAGTTTTCCCTTTCCGAACGTCCTCGAAACGCTGCCCCGCTATCAAAAATAGAGTCACAACGTTATTACGGTCGTTTAGACCCCAAAATCACAACAAACAGAGACGGACCAATTTCGGGGTCAAAACGGGGAAAGTGGGACCCGCACTGGAAATTCTGAAATTAACCCCAAAAGTGGGTCATAACCAGTTCTCCCAACTCAACATGCAACCAAAACCCAAATTTTCTCCAAAAACTAGAAATGGGACAGCAGTTGAATCAGTGTATTTACCAGAAACGGGCGGTTTACAGTAAAATGCAACAACACCACGACGTTCTCCTCAAAAAACCACTCAAGATAGCCTCAAAAATCACTGAAATTGGACCTAGAAAGGCTAAGAAAACAAGTCTCAAAATCTTCCAAAATCAAGCTCACAAAAAGGGTCATGGCAGCAGGTATTTTATGAAAATTACCTCAAACGGGGACCCCCAAATCACTATCCGAGCTCACCAACGCGTTACTCTCAAAAAATCTCACAACTTTGCCTTTTGAATCGCCCAAATCGATTGAGAGATGAGAGAGTTATGAGAGTTTGAAGTTTGGAAATGTTGCTGGTTTTTCTGCAATAAATAGAAGATTGCTGCAAAAACATTTCCAAAATTTTAAAACTCCGACGGAGTGCTCCGAACTTGTTCAGAACCCCGTGCACGCAAACGAGATATGTAACCATACCAAATTCGATATTTCGGACTCAACGGCGCAGTTGAAATTTCCATCAGAGGTCATCTCGATAAAAAGTGGATCCCACTTGCAAACGCCAATTTAAGTCAAAAACCACAAAAGAGCTCAAAAAAATATCAAAAACCTCCAGACACAAAAGAATGGTCAATCTAGACCAAACTTGACATCTCGGAGCTAACCGCGCTGACGGAATTTTCATCTGAGCGCGTTTTCCAAGAATGTTGACCAAAGTCAACCTTAAGCCAAATTTCAAAGGCTAAAATGCCTAATCGCACCGACTCACACCGAAAACCTCGGGAGTCATGTCGACCATGATACTAGCCTAAAAAGACCATTCTGGAGCTGATGGAATCGTCAGAATTGGATTCCGATGTCATCTTCTTGAACTTTTGATCGAAAATGATTGTTCAAGGTTCATAAGCTCCAAAACACTAAAACTCACACCATAACCAAACGAACGACCAAGTGACCGAACTGTCAGTCCCAGCAAGTCATCAATGACTTGGGGTCGCTACAGGAACGCTCAAAACGACACACAAAATGCAAGGCACAGAAATGACCAGGAGGGTCATTACAGGTTCCCCATTTCAATATAGAGATCCTCATAAAGTTTTTTCAGAATATTTGTTTGGATGCTTCGATCGCCAGATTCTTGGGCTAATACACAAGAAAATAGAGTAATTTACGTAATTCCTAAATAAGGGGATGTAGATGCTGAAATAGGCGTGAAAAAGTTAGTGTTAGTATATGTGATAGTTCCCCAACACAATACGGAGGTCCTCATAAAGTTTTTTGGGTGTTGCGGGCACCAGATCCTTGTGCTAATACAAACGAAAATAGAGAAATTTGTGTGATTGCTAAAAAAGGGACAATAGATGCGGATATGGGAGTGAAAAAATAGTGTGAATATACGTGATGGTTCTCCAACTGAATACAGAGGACCTCAAAAAAAATTATTGATAAAAACAATTTAGGTGGTCCAGGCGCCAAATCAATGTGCTAATACAAACGAAAAATAGAGGAATTTGACCGATTCCTAAAAAGAGGCATATAGAGCGGAAATGGGTGTGAAGAAAATGGTGTGAGTATACATGATGGTTACCCAAGTCTATACGGATGTCCTCATAAATTTTTTTGAGAAATATTTTTTGGGTGCATCGCGCACCAGATCCTTGGGCTAATACACACAAAAATAGAGCAATTTGTGCGATTCCTAAAGAAGGGCATGTAGAAGCGGAAATGGGCGTGAAAAAATGGTGTAAGTATACGTGTTGGTTCCCTAACTCAATACAAAGGTCCTCATAAAGTTTTTTAAGAAAAAAAATTTGGGTGCTCTGGGCGGCAGATCCATTGGCTAATACACACAGAAAATAGAGCAATTTGCGTTATTCCTAAAAAAAGGCTTGTAAATACGGAAATGGACTTGAAAAAATTGTGTGAGTATACAAGATGGTTTTCAAACTCAATACGGATGTCCTCATAAAAATATTTTAGAAAAAAGTTTGGATACTCCGGGCGCCAAATCGATGGGCATTAACACACAAAAAATAGAGCAATAGGCCTGATTCCTAAAAAAGGGCATGTAGATGCGAAAATGGGCGTGAGAAAAATAATGTGAGTATACGTGATGGTTCTCCAACTCAATACGGAGATCCTCATAAAGTTTTTTGAGAAAAAAATGTGGGTGCTCCGGGCTCCAGATCCATGGGCTAATACACACGACAAATAGAGCAATTTGTGCGATTGCTAAAATAGGGCCTTGTAAATGCAAAAATGGGCGTAAAAAATAGTGTGTGTATGCATGATGGTTCCCAAATCAATATGGATTTCCTCATAAGTATTTTGAGAAAAAAAAAGTGTGTGCTCCGAGCGCCAGATCAATGGGCTAATACACACGAAACTAGAGAAATTTGCGCGATTTCTAAAAAGGGACTGTAGATACATAAATAAGAGTGAAACAAATGGTGTGTTTATGTTTAATGATTCCCCAACTCAATACGGAGGTCCTCGTAAAGTTTTTTGAGAAAAAAATTTGGGTGTTCCGGGCGCCATAATCATGAGCTAATACACACGAAAATAGAAGAATTTGCATGATTCCTAAAAAAGGGCCTCTAGAAGCGGAAATGGGCGTTAACAAAATGGTGTGAGTATACGTGATGGTTCGCCAACTCTATACGGATGTTCTCATACAGTTTTTTGAGAAAAAAAATTTAGGTGCTCCGACGCCATATTCATGGGCTAATACACATAGAAAAATAGAGAAATTTGTGCAATTCCTAAAAAAAAGGTCTGTAGATGCGGAAATTGGCATTAAAAATGGTGTGAGTATACGTGATGGTTCCCAACTCAATACGGATGTCCTCATAAAGTCTTTTGAGAAAAAGATTGGATGTTCCGAGCTCCAAATCTTGAGCTAATGCACACGAAAAATAGAGCAATATGCGCGATTTCTAAAAAAGGGCTTATAGATGCGGAAATGGACGTTTAAAAAATTGTGTGAATATACGTGAGAGTTACCTAACTAAATATGGAGGTCTTCATAAAGTTTTTTTAGAAAAAAATTTTGCGTGCTCCGGGCGCCAGATCCATGGGCTAATACACACAAAAATAGAGTAATTTGCGTGATTCCTATAAAAGGGCCTGTAGATGCGGAAATGAGCGTGAAAAAATGGTGTAAGTATATATGCTAGTTCTCCAACTCAATACGGAGGTCCTCATAAAGTGTTTTGATAAAAAAAAAATTGAGTGCTCATGTTGCAAGATCCATAGGCTAATACACACGAAAAATAGAGGAATATGCGCGACTACTAAAAAAGGGCCTTGTAGATGTGGAAATGGACATGAAAAAATGGTGAGAGTATACGTGACGGTTCCCCAACTCAATACTAAGGTCCTCATAAAGTTTTTTGAGAAAAATATTTTGGGTGCCAAATCCATGGGGTAATACACACGAAAATAGAGGAATTTGCGCGATTCCTAAAAAAAGGCCTGTAAATACGGAAATGGGTGTAAAAAAATGGTGTGAGTAGATGTGATTGTCACGACCCGAGCCTACACCCTGGATATGGCTGACACTCGAGAACCATTGCTGGTCCCCAAGCGAACCCTCATCTTGGCTGACTACAAGTGGAAGAATAACTCAAGCATACATAAGCTTAAAACTAAATTAAATTCATTGAACTTCAATAGTGAACTTTAAGAAAGACTGAACAATACTCAAAAGAAAGTAAATACAAAAAACTCTTCAACTCTGTCTATCTTTGAAGCCTCTACTATTACAGAAATATATTGGGACAAGCAACGACATCTCAAAACTACTAACTTTAAGGTAAAGGTAAAGTCCTCCGAAATATAAGAAGGCTGACCAAAGCTGATTGGAATATCACATAACCTCAACGAAACGCCTGTTGTTGATCCTGAATACCTTTATCTGCATCATGAAACGATGCAGGCCAAATGGCTCAGTACATGGAATGTACAAGCATGTAAGGGGAATTCTAAAGCATAAACATAAGCTAGAACTTGATAAAAAGGAAACAAACTTACATCTTCTCAACTCACTCAACTAAACTGAATTCAAGAATAAGATACCCAACTCAAAGGTTAGATACTCAACTCAAAGATATGATACTCAACTCAAAGGTACTCAACTCAAGATACTAAACTCAAAATACTCAACTCAAGATACTCAAGGATAAATCAACAATAAAAGATGCAATATATGGAAAACATTTAAAACAATAGAAAGCAACTCAGTTTGTATGCAAGGATACCAGATAAAATTTGCTTGCATATGAAAATACAAAGTAAACTATGTATATATACGAATACAAAACATCTCTGTGGGAGTTTCTCTAACCGACAACCATTACTATGAGCTATGTGATGATACAATGGTTTGCCTCATGGTGCCAGAGTCATCCTATACTTTGTCGAGGTACAGAACCTACTACTAAGTGGATCCACTAGTCTATGCTAAAAGCATTAAGGAATCATCTAAAAAGTATGACCCTTTCTACACACATTGGCTACATGGTTTATGGGGGCTGTGAATTATCTGAACTCTCTCCCATATCGGCGCTCAATACTACTCCCAAAATATAACTAGTTCATATGTTTAAAAACATAACTTTTTCTGTAGTTTGAGATTATTACTCAAAAATCTTTCTCTTAAAAGAGATGGTACTCAAACTGCTCAAAACTCTTTTGGAAATCTCAGTTTCCTCTCATCTTAAATGTGAAAACATTTACTCTTGGAAATACTTAGTTCCTATATATCATTTTAAAGAAAATGAACTCAACTTTGCTCTTTCTCAAAAACATTTCAAAATCATATTATAATATGATCATTAATTACTCGGGAAATCATACTGCATAAACATTGATGGTATATCTAGATACCATACTGCTTAAGCATTGATGGCATAACTAGATACCATACTGCTTAAATATTGATGACATAACTAGATACCATACTGCTTAAACATTGATGTCATACTCGATTGTCATACTAATCATGTTTTAGAAACACTTTTCTCAAACTCATCTTTACTTTCTCAAAAACTCAGTTTAAGAACTCAAGTGTCGGCTTTTAAAAAAAACTTTATAAAATTTATAACTCAAAATAGGGTTCATGTGGTATTATGGCTATGAACTACTCAACTCAAGGACTCAATGATACCTCTCATCTCACGACTGCTCGACTTATAGGGTTCATGCAGAATTATGGGCATGAACTACTCAACTCAAGGACCTTCATGGGTAACATATAGTAGCCCCATGATTAGGAATATAATCCCAAAATGATTAGGAACTCAATACTCAAGACTTAGACCTTGAAGATACTACTCCTCTCAAAGATACTCAACTGATGAAGTTCATGCGGAATTTATGGGCATGAACGACTCGACTCAAAGGTCAAAATAAAAATATGGAACTCATGTATACGACTTTTCTCATTCTCATACTTACTTCCTCAAAACTCAGTTTAAAACTCAAGTGTTGGCTTTGAAAATATTCTCATGATTTATAACTCAAAATAAGGTTCATGCTGAATTATAGACATGAATAGATTGTAACGACCCGAGAGCATCCCCTAGTCGTTACCAGCGTATTCGACCTCTCGGAGGTCTTATACAAGCCCTTAGCATTCGTCATAGCATTTATCATAGAAAAATAGTGGAAAATTTAAAACTTTTTCATAATATAACACAAGACTTAAAAAGTCACCTCATATAAACCCTTAATACAAAATCGGAGTACTGCGTCTCAAGGTAGCCATCTTAAAACACGACTACAACACAAGAGGGACACAACCCTTACAATACAAAAGAAACTACTATCTAGTACATTGAACTTAAGGAAACTCTTTAACTTAAAGGTCCTTGAATCTTTAAGGACACACCCGAACTTGGGAATAGTAAGCCAAGCTCATCACTTCCAGGAAAGGCCCTTTAGCCACCACCCCCTACACTTGGTGTAAAAAGATGAAGAAGAATGGTGTTAGTACAAGAATGCACTAAGTATGATAACCATGCAAAAACATGCTTTTAAAAGGGACATTTAGTTGGAAACCATACATCATGCCTTTTTAGAGAAACTTCAAGAGCATTTAGTACAATAGGAACAATATAAACCACATAAATTATCATACACATGGAAACCATTCATAATAGCACATAGAGCCACTTATAACATTTTAGGCACATTCAATGCATACAATACATCACCTTTCTCTTTATCTTAACTCCTTTCCTCAAGCAGCCCTTAGGGAATACATGGTGCAATGTATCACCTTAAGGTTACCAAGGGTGAACTTACATATAGCCTTCATCAATCCAACCACATATATTCATAGAGTCATAAGTACACCATAAGACATAGTCTTCACATAGGAACCATCACCTAAGAAAGCCACAAGTCACACTAGTGCAATGTGCAAGTAGCATCCCATAATACTACTCACACCAAGTGTTCCTAGGAAGCCACCATAGACTAGGCACATCATATTCAACAAGTCATAACATCTTCATTT
>JAJOOR010027067.1:0-14163 GCA_036250505.1 Solanum acaule
CATACACGAGTTTTTACTCACCCCTGTTCTCATTTGGTTTAATCCTCCATTCGCATGAACTAAGATATAGCCATTCGTCGATGAACCAGTTCCTGGAAGAAAAAAACACTCCAGATATCAGAACACATTACAAATGACCTTCCGAATAAACACCATATAAATTCAGAAATCTGAAATCTCGACATACTTATACGATTCCTAGGCCGAGAAATGCATTGATAATGATTATCACTACTTGGCTTCATCCATATTTCTGGTACCTGTCATCAAAGCAATCCATATATACAAGTTAGATACTTCTATTTTCATTTCATTTTGTTCATATGCCTAGCATAGTCAACAAATACACAACAATAACTGCAATAAGTCAGTATTTAGGTAAATTTAGAGAACAACATATGGAGCACAATAAACTATAGATGTATATGAGCAGAAGATTAAGTGACAAACGTGTTGTGAAAATTCAAACAAGTTAACTCGAACACCACCGTTATGTTTTTCATGAAAAAAAGGAAAAAGAATATAGAAGTCTCCATAACGGCCACAACTAATAATTGGAAAGCCTTAACCAGAGATCACGGGTTTGAATCTCCGAGTACAAAATCTCCTTTATTAGGCCGCGCTTTACCTTTAATTTGGAATTTTCCGGCGCAAATCCGAATTTAATCGGACTCTCCTATGTGGCTACTAGACACCATATGAAAAAAAAAAAAAACTAATAATTGGAAAGCCACCATCATAGTCAACATTTGCCAATAGCCAACTGGCAAATGGTACACAATATTCAACACTGTTTTCTGTTGCCGTCCACTACTTTGGTTTTTACCAAGTCAAACAATGAACAGAGATTCCACCATCCTCTCAAATTTACCTACAAAGTTCTCTTAACGATAACGTAACAAGTAAAAGTAAATGGATAACTTAAAAAGTAAAAAGTAAATTCCCAAGTTACCAAAGTTCTATCTTTTCATAAAATTCCATAACAAAGTAACCATCTTTTCATTCTTCAACCCATAAACAGCAAACTAAAAATTTTGGTAATTAAAAATTCAATCTTTTAAACTTTTTTTTTTCATATCAATTCACAACAATTCTAAATTAGTTTTAAAAAAATGAAATCCACACTTACTGGTATCTCCTTCATCTGACGTTTTCTCATAAAATCTCCAGAAGCCGAAGCCGAACCCGAACCCGAAGACGAAGACTCTGTTTCAGAAATGATCCTTTGGGCATCACCCGAATCATACTTGAAATTACGAAGAACAAAAATACCATTTTCTCTTTTCAAAAAATTCCCATTTAAATCTTCAACATTGGCATTCATCATCATGAAAGAAAACTTGAGGAAGACAGAAATCATCAATAAAATCATCAGAAACCCAAAAACTGTACGACCCATATTCTTCTTTAATCTCAAAAAGTGAATAATTGTAGAAACGCTTAAAACCCATTCTTCTACTCTAAAAACAATACTTTCCGGTACTCTTTTCCGTACCAATAAGTATTTAATTAACGGATGATGATGATGGTGATAATGATGAAGATCGCAATTGCTAATTTCTGGGTTATTGCTATTATCCTCGTCGGAAGAGAAATTGTAATCGGAGTTTGATAATTTCTCAGAGTCGGTCGTCGTCATGGTGGCGGAGTCGGCGACACGGCGACGGTGGTGGGTGGTGGTGGGTATCGGGATAACACTATCGGAGTTGGCGGCGGCGGCGGTGCCACCGGTTGACATTTCACGGAGAAATTGTATGACTTGTAATCACAGAGAATTGAAAGAAAGTCAAAAAAAATTAATTAATTTTTTGTGAGAAAATTATGAAAGAGAGAATAAAGGAGAAGATATATTAATTTGTGAACCGTGGGTTTGTTTTGTGTATATATATATATATTGGAATTGGAATTGGAATTGGAATTGGAAGATTATGGGTTGGTTCCTTTTGGAGTTGAGACTTTTACTATATAGTGTTTTTTTTCCTTAATTCATTAGGAATATATAGAGTTTTAAAAGAATAACTTTGGATATTATATTTGTCTCAATTTATATGGCACTGTTTGATTTGATATGTTTATGAAATTTGTGGTTTAGAACAATTCATGATACTGTTCGAATAGTTATTACGTATTGTTCCATAATGTATTGTCTTGTGTCGTATTAACTTGTTTTAATAGATATAACATTTAGAGATTTTATCATTTTTTGTCATTACATAATGTCGCAAATCAACTGTTTGAAGGATAAACATATAAGAAAACTGAAGTAGTGAGTGAAGTAGGGTTATTATAAAAAGGATGTGGTGCATTGGTGAGAGTGTTTTACCCTTAACCAGAGGTCTCGGGTTCGAGCCTTGAGTATGGAAAAAATCCTATTGGGAGCACCACCCCCGAATAGGCACTGCAGTGCGCGATCCAGATTTAGTTGGGGCTCCAATATGGGCTCCTAACACCGGATGGGAAACCCAAAAGAATAAAAAGGTGGTAAAGGGTAAGATATGATTACTAAGTAATAATGGATTTAGTCGGGGATCCAATGTGGGCTCCAGACACCGGGTGGGAACAGTGGCGGAGCCAAGACTTTCAATAAGGGAGTTCAAAATCTGAAAAAATAGACACACGAAGTAGCCGAATGGGGTTCGACATCTACTATGTATACCTAAAAAAATATTTTAACCATGTATAAATCATATAATTTTCCGCCGAAGGGGGTTCGGATGAACCCCCTAATTGTAAGGTGGCTCCGCCACTAGGTGGGAAATCCAAAAAATTAAAAGGTGGTAAGATATGATTATCAAATAATAAGTAAAGACAAAATAAGAAGAAAAGGTCATGATCGTGATGCAATCACACCAAATTGATCGTTACATAGAATGAGACTTTTGTCGTTACCTAACGTCTAACGATACGATGCATTACAATAAATTTTAAAAATAGTAAAAATGAATATTGTATTTAAACTAACAATACAGTACAATAACTACTAAATATTATTTTTTTAGTGAAAAGTAGTGATTTTTCAGTATTTAAATAACTAATAATAATTCACCAGAAATAGTAAAATTATCATTATACTATTTAAATATATCAAGTCAACTATAAATTGGAGTGAAGATTTTTTTCTAGTACGGTTTGTCTTCAATTGTTAACAGACTTTAATCAAAGCTAAAATCCTCACAAAAAGGTATTTCTGAAATTGGTCTATTTTGAAAAGTGATGTGACTTTTTTTTTTTATATATAAGTTAAAAAAATTCCTGCAAGAAAATATTTATCAAGTACAGGTAAATACTGTAGACTATATAACGTTTTAAAAAAATAAAAAATATATTTATTAGTATTACCTTTTTTTCCTCTAAACTTATTTGTATTGTTCAGTTAGTAGAGAAACATATATATATGATTATAGTTTTTAAACGTTTTATGGAGGGAGTAATAAATTGGTTACATAAGATTATGCTAAATATATCATTGTTGTTATTGTAGTTTATCCTTTTCTTTTTTTCTGGAGCTGAGAGAAGAAATTTGCAAGGTTACATACAAATTACCTTCAAGTCTGTTTTTACTATTAGAAGCAAAAATTATTTTTTACTGTGATCAGAGATAAATTTATGCCATAGAATATAATTTTTCTATTTATATTTCATCGAACTAGCTCAATGGAAATATGCATGGTGGAAAACAAAATCTCTCTAAAATAGTGGGAAATTTTTTATATGAGGAGTACAATTTTTCTCTTCCCTTTTCCCTTAGATTTAATAAAAAAATCTATGAAAATAGCCATTGAAAAGGAAAATAATGACCTTTTAGTAGTGCCTCTTTCCTTTTTGTTTTTCGTTTGATCTAAATGAGAGTCTATCATAAACAATTTTCTATCTTCACTAAATAAGAGTAAGATTGAATATACACACTTCTCTCCGACTCCACTTGTGAGATTGCACTAGAATATTTTACAGAGAAGCTAAGACAATAGATTACTTTAACAACAACCAAAAATTTAAATTTAGTTAACGTATTGTGGAAACTCACATGAATAATATTACTCATCTGATCTCCAAATTAAGGAAAATGAATAAGTTGCATTTTTTGGTTATTAAATTATGGAGTAATTTATGACTACAAAAAGAAATAGAGAACTTATGACACATCGTTGGTTACACGAAAAGTGAACACTTGTTTGATTTCACACATAAAATAATGACCAATAATACATATTTGACTAATGAACTTTAGTTTTGCACTCATAAATTAATCTAATTATTTATAGTATATTTGATCAAATTTTTAAAAATCTTTTTATTTTGAAAAATGTCTTTCAAAATGTTTGGAAAGTAAGAATTTGTGTTTGAATAGTAGACTTAAAAATTAGGATAATTTTGGAAACGACTCTTCAAATTTGACTTAATAACATTCATTTTTTCATAATAGCACAGTATCCTCTTTTGGAATATGCCTCTTCATCAAACATCATATTATATTTAAGAAAAATACGCTACTAATTATCTTCGAATTATGAAAAATATTTATATAAAAAAAATTAAGAGATAAATAAATTTGTTCTCACAAATATTCATCATAAAATCTCTGTTTCCTCATATTTTATTTATGATTACAATCAATTTTCCTTACTATATATAGAGAGGGGGGGGTAATATTGTGGCAATAATTCTTCTCACTTACGTATACTTTTTAATAATTATAACCTTTAAATGGTAAAATATATTCTAGTAATTCCCTATTTTACGCTTACGAAATACAAATTAATCAAAGATAAAACGGGTAAACATCTATTTATAATAATATGGAAAAAAGACTCTTCAAATGTTGCATTACACTAATAATTATTGGGAAAAATAACATTTGGAGATAAAATATAAAAACATTTTTGGTAAAGAAAATCAAATTTGGATTATTAAACATTACCACTCCAAACGTACAAAAACATCACTAACGCATTTTTTTTTGGTCACTCTAAATAGAATTAGTGATATCGTTAAGACGTTTTTTTGTTGCTTTCTTTGGTTAAAATTAATACAGTTATTTATAAACATTCCACTAATAATATGCTAACCTTAGCAAGTTATAACTAATTAATCACAATTGTTTAACACCTTGTTTGGATCGTTGCTATCTGTTTTATTGTATTGTATTGTATTGTTAGTTTAAATATCATATTTGTTTTGATTGTTACTTAAATTTTATTGTATTGTATCGTATCTTTTAAATTCATTGTTATGTAATGAAAAAAAGTCTCAGGTGTAACGATTGATTTAGTGTGGTCGCGTCGTTATCTCAATATTTTCTTTTACTTATTATTTAATAATCTTACTTATTCTTTACCTTACGTTTTATAGTAGCTCTAATACGTACTTTACCTTTTTTAGGTTTATCATTCAAATTGTTATTATTGATGTGTGACCTTACATAAATACATAACGACAAAGAATGATACAATATATTCAAATATTATATTCATCAAAACAGTACTATACGATACAATACACTACATCATGATTACTTTTAAAGTTGAAAGAAGAGGTTGAAAAATTGAATAATTAAGAACAATTATATATGGTTTAATTACCATTTATTTTAATTTATATTTACTATAAACGAAGATCAATTATATACGTTTAATATCTAACGTTAACCTGATGAAGTTGTTACAATTAGTGGGTAAAATATTTTAGTATTTGTGTTGAATTTCGAGCACTATGATATAGTGCCACTATTTTATTTTACTTTAATTCTACCTACGACATTAAAAACACATATACTAATATTTTATTAATTAATAATCATGATGACTTGTGATCAGCACTATAGTATAAGTCACTATTTAATTATAATTAATCATTACCTACGGCAACAAATGCACCGTATACTATATAGTAAACTCCACAAAGGAATTTTATGATCGTTGTAATAATAATTAAGCTTATCATTAACATCAAAAGCTGCTAATTAATCAATTAATACAACGGTTAGACTATTTTTACTTGTTTGACCTGACTTATAATAAACCAAAACAGTATAACATGGGATAATTACGATCCTAAACACAACCGATCACTATTATAATTTTAATTTTCAAATCGTTATTTTTACTCTTTTATTTTAATTTTTTTATAGGATGTTCCAATTGAAAATTGGCTCGTTCTTAAGAATTTTCAATAAAAGAGTCATCACAAATATTTCTGACAAGTCAACTTTCCGAATATATTTATACTAATATTTGAAATCTTCTAATAATATCATGTACTACTAACAAGAAAAAAAATCAAATATATTTCAAAAGATTTTCTACTTAAAAATAATATTTAAAAATTGACCATAAGAAAAGATTGGAAGAAATTTCGAGAAGACATAGAAAAGTATATTATAAAAATATAAATTTTGGTGGAATGTCGGCTAAACGAACATTTTGAGGGTGTGATAATTCATGAAACCGTGTGACATCTTGCCGTTCAAACTTTTTTATATATATACTCCGTTTCAATTTATACGATATAGTTTTCTTCTAATCAATTGAAGAAAAATAAATTATTGATAAATATTTAATGATACTGTTAACATTTTTCTTATGCTGATTCACACTTATTTGATAGAAAATTTATAAGAATATATGTTTTTTAAGGATAATTTTAATATTAATTAAATTATATTTATAAGTTAGGAATGAAAAAATATTATAATTTGTTGACCTATATTTATTTATTTTCTTCAAATTATGACCACGTGTCATACGTAGATTAGTCAACATGTGCGACGGTGATGGAACTAATGAAATTTTTCTTCAAATTGTTCTTGGCCCACGCGTCTTACTCATTAGTTGCATTTCTATTTTTTTGCGTCGGTACCTAATTTTGTTTTGATTTTATATTCGAGGTTGATGTTTGGATTGAAGATTCGATTAAATCTGAATCGAATATTATAGTGTCTGAATTGGATGTTTCGTGTTCAGATTTGATTCAATTTTTTTATTTGAATCTATTTTTGCTCAAATGGTGAACACCCTTAATTCATTTCTTTTTCAATGAATTTTTATCTAAGTTTTAATTGTTAAGGATCTCTTTATTCTATATGGTAGGAATAGGACTTGGTACTTTATAATTATTTGAAGGACACATGTCCAAATCCTAGCATAATCACATAGGTGGTATAGTATTTTTGTTCTCCTAATTTATTGTAGAACCTTCAATAATTCCCAAGTGATGTGAATGAAGACCATTTTCTTAAGTGTAATGGGACTCCACAAATAAAACTAAGTAGAACAATTATGAAGAATTAAATATTGATTTTGTTATTGTATTTTATGATAGGGTATCTCAATTAGTATTTGTTGGGATTTTTATTTGTCTGCTGAACCTAGGCAAGAGGATCCTTATGATATATACTCTCTTGATATTTGATGAAGTGTTACTCCATATATTAAGCATATGTTTTTCAAAATTTACATGAACTGATTAATTCAAATTTATATCAGGTCTTGTTTAAGAAAGAACACTCCCAACAATTTTTTTTTTTTGCACTCAACTAAGTTTGAATTAAAAAATGCAAACTACAGAAAGTTTGAAATATAATTGAATTTTTTTGTCTCTTAAATTTCATTAATCATAGGGTATTAAATAGCCACATAAACAAAACAATAGACTCATGCTATAACTAAACTATTAAACTCTTACTATATATGTAATTAACAAATTGAGTATTTTAATAAATCAATAATTACATTATGTTCTCTTATTAACCCTTGGAATTATTGATTTGAGACCCATGATAATTGATTAAACAATACTATCTCTACTAGTAATAATCACCTTTCTTGTATTTGAATTAAAAAAATTGTAACATAAAACTTTAGCAGTAACAAATGCAACTGACTATTTAAACAAATTATCTTAAATATAACCATTTTTTTCATCTTTGTTTATTTTAATTGTAAAAAAAAAAAAAAACATTTTGATTCTCCATTAGTATTATAGGCAACTTTTTTTTTCATTGGCTATGAGAGAAAACAGCAAAAAAAAGCTTCTTTGCCAGGGAAAATATTGGTGTAAAGCCATAAAATCTGCAAAGTATTTTTATTTATATTTTTGTGTACAAGGAATATTATTGGTTAGGTATATATAAGACAAAGTAGAGAACATCAATTTTTTTTCCACCCGATGTTTAGTATTCATATTTGAGCCCGATTAAATTCAAATTTGCGCAGAAAGTCCCACATTGAAAATAAAACGCTCCTTAACAAAGACGACTCAATTGTAAATCTTTTAAGCTGAAATTATGAAAAAATAAAGACCATGGTGTAGTTGGAAAAGATTCACAAAGTACAAAAGGGAAAATTTATTAAAATTGTTTGTGAGAATACTGAGAATATATAAATGCAGAGAATAAAGAAAAAAAAGAACACAATTCAATTAATTTGATTAATTTATACATGATAGCAATGATTATAAAACGATCTTAAGTGTCATATAAATTTGAAAATTTAAATGTTTCAATAATTTAAGATTTTTCTTTTTTAAAGAAAAAATTTCTTAAACAATATGTGATTAATACTATGGGATCAAATTATGAAGTATATATCTCTAAGTAAAAAAAGTTTCATATAAATTGAGAAGAGTAAAATATATTTCTTCCATCTACCCCAAGAGGAGAATAGTTTCATATAAATTGAGAAGAGTAAAATATATTTCTTCCATCTACCCCAAGAGGAGAATCAAGAAGATATCGTCTAGCATGACTCAACCCTCAACCGATAGTGAAAGTGCTCAATGAAACAACAGTTCTAATCATTATCACATTACTCCAATAAAAAAACAATTCTTATCATTGAAAAATATGTCACAACTCACGATATAATGTGTTGGGTCAAAATAGCCTCAAAATTAATATGTACAACTTTTTTTTAAAAAGCCGCACATTATTAAGAGAATCATACGCCTTTATATATAGGTTCTTTTTTCTTATTAATATCCGATGTAAAAATTAGTTCGCACACATAACATAATATTGACACTTCGAACACCTCTATGTAAAATCCAATGAAGGAGTTATAATATTTAGGAGTATTTTTCCTAGTATTAAAACAATTTTTCTGATCCTACTAATTTATTATTATTTCCTCTCCCAATCTCTTTCACCTCTCTCATCCCTCTAACATGTAGCTACTACAAATCGTAATCATCAAACTATAGCTATGGAGTCCAGTGGCGGAACCAAGATTTTTAATAAGGGGGTTCAAAATCTGAGAACTAAACACACTAACTAGTGAAAGGGGGTTCGACATCTATTATACATAGCTAAAAAATATTTTTAACCATGTATAAATAGTAATATTTTCCATATATACTGCCTCCGCCCCTGATAGAGCCTACTTAAGTGATTTTTAGTGGCAATTTGCAAAATTTCCCCCTTTTTAAAAAGGGTTAGCTGGTGGCCCAAACTTGTTTGTGCCAGACCTTTTAAATATTTTTATAGTGGGCCTTTGCCTGGTACAAATCCCTCTTTAGAACTAACTTGTTTTGCCAGAATTAGGCCCAAATAGTTGGACCATTTCAGATTTGGAAAGTTTGATCAAAGCCAACATTTTGGTTAACGAAGTCGATGTTTATTGAAGATCTCACTGGGTACGGAGGGTGATTTATGATATAGTTGGGTGTTTTGTATAGATTCCGAGGTGATCGAGAGTGATTTGTACTATATTAAGTTGATTTCTAGCTTTTTAGAAAATTTGAGTTGGCCACAGTAGTGCCGGCAAAATGAGCCATATTTTGGTAATCCGTCCAATCCGCCCATATTTAATGGGTTGGGTGAGTGATTTTTTACATGGGTAAAATATGGATTAGTCAAATAGGTTAAGCTTCTAACTTTTATTCACTATAAATTCATGATATTACTAAAAATATTGTAATTTCTCGTGCTTTTTATGTTTTTCTATAGAACTAATTATTTTTCACTATAATTGAAAAGGTAAAGTCTTTGGTCCTCCAAAAATATATATTTTAAATGTACATTTCTTTTGTTACTTATAATTATATATTTTTTTATTTGTTTAATTTTATATTGGATAATAAATAATAGTGTAAAATAAGCAAATCATGTATTAGTCTTGACATAGCTTAAAGTGCATTAAGCATGTTTTAGTCCTAAAATGCAAATATTCATTTACTTTGAAATTAAAAATATTTTCCCTTGTTATTACATAATTGTATTTTATATTGAAAAGTTATAGGATTTTTTTTTACTTTTATGATACAATAAAACTTAATGAAGCATTTTCAACATTTTTCATCTAAAAAAAGACAACAACATTTTCTTCATACTGAATTCTTAAGTAGAGTACTATTTACTCATGGAGATATGGGTAAACTAGTAATTTACCCAACCCATTTCTTACCCAATTCATTTTTACCCATGGGCAGGTTGAATTATTATCCATTTTATATTGACCCATTTTCAACCCGCCCATTTGCCACCACTAGCCACAGTCAATATTTTAATAAGATGATCTTTGATCGGTGATTTCTAGGGGTTGATTCCGAGAATTTAAAAGGCTTTGGGCCTGCTATAGACGATGTAATGCAATCTTAGTTAAGACCTAAGAGTATCATAATCCAATAAGGTTGAGGTACAATTCCACAAAAAATACATGTGAAAAGATTATAGATTGCACTATTATATGACTAACCGTATATTTTCTATCTTGTGAATTAGTAGATGTTTCTTACGATCTTGCTAATTTATAAGTATTTTTTCCTTTTAGATCTATTTTTTTTAGTATCTATATAAGACTAATATGCAAAAGGTTAATTATATTGTCGTATTTTTCATTTAAATGTGTCCACCAGGTTGTGCACTTCTTTTTTATATGAGTAGTAGATTTTTTTTAACGTTTTCAATAAACTAAATTTCACCTTATGCCAAAGAAAAAGACAAATTATTACTTGATTAAAACTAAGAAAATTATAGAGAAGCTAGTATTCACTTTTGACTTGGCTTAGCAACTAGAATGCTAATGCCAATTTTATTTTTTTATGTGGATTGTGTAATTGAATGATGAGATTCATTTCATGTGCACATGTTTAGTTCCATAAAAAATGATAAACTTATTAGTCAATTTTAAATGTTTAATGGGTTTAATAATTAGAATCTAAAGATCAAATCAATCAAATTTATATCTTAAATTCACGTTTTCGTAATAGTACACTTATCATCTCAAAATTATGGATCAACCTCTGCTAATAATAGTTATTTTGCGCTTGTTGGAACTTGAGAGGAGATGAATGATGTATTTTCTTTGATTTTTGAGAGTGGAACTTTGTGAAGTCTAATTAGATCGTCACCAAAATTTGAAGTATATTGAAACATAATTACTATTGTTGGTGGTAGTTTAATCGTCATATTGGACACGTGACTACAAGAGTAGATGATGATGAAGTCGAGGTGACGATCAATTTGAAATAGTTGAATTATAAACCTATGTAGGTGGTAGTTGAAGAGTAGTAATGAAGACGATTGAATTTATTCAAAGCACTTGCAAAATAATTTGTGTTGAATTAAATTATATCTTTATTTTAATGAAACAATTTGTTTACTTCGAAGTCTTGGTCAACTTAAGGTTGTTGGTTCTCAATGTTTTTTGTTTGCTTTGAAACTTTATGTATGTAAAAAAATAAAATACCACTCCTTCCTGTTAAATTTATTTGTTTTTTTTTTAAAAAAATTTGAAAAGAAATATCTTTCTTTTAGTATTTTTTAAATTTTAACTTTTTATGTTTAAAATTAAAAAATATCTTAATATATTTTATATTTAATTTTAATTTAAGAACAAAAATTCAAAAAAAAAATTTACTTTTTAATTTTTGTAATATTAAGTTAAAATTAAATAAACAAATTAGAGAAAATCTTATTAACACGTGATGTTATGTCAAATTCCAGGGCTGCTGAATTATTTTTATTTACAAGTTCCTGTCATGTGATATTCCTAGCAACTTCCAAAACTAATGAATTTTTTATTTCACATTTAAGTAACATATGTGACCAAGTTTGGTAGATATTATATTCATTCACTTCAATTCTCTTTTCTCTTCGTTTATTTCATGATTGGTATGCGAAATATTTTTCATATAGAAAAATATTTTCTTAGTCACTTATTTTCTACGGTTGGATAAGGAAGTAAGAAAAATATCATCTCAAGAGTACTTTTATGTTATCTAGCAAAATATTATAGAAGTGGAATGGGATGCAGAGTGGAAGGTTCGGAGGTAACACAAAGTGGGAGAGGTGAAGATTGGAGGTCGAGCTGTCAAAATGGGCTTGGCCCGCTAGGTCGACCCAATCCAATCCTTGAATTAAATGCAGTGGCGAATTTAGAGCCAAAAAATAGGGCACCGGCACCCGTGGTGTTTTCGTAAAATTAGATATTTTATATATATATTTTCTAAGATTTGTATAATATTATATTTTGGCACCCGTACTAAAAGAAGTCTAAATGGTCCACATGGTTAAATGTTGAGCTTTTGACCTTGAGGATTAAGGATCAATTTCCACTTCAATACATTTTACTTAGTGCACCCTTGTTCGAAAAATCCTAAATTCACCTCTGATTAAATGGGATTGAGCTCAATTTTTTCAACTCATTTAGGAACGATGCTTTTTAGCCTAGCCTCGTTTGGCCCGCTAGCCTCGTAGGCCCAACCCGCAAGCCTCAAAGGCCAGCCCACGGGCTGTGAATTTAAAAATATTTATTATATATATTTTAAGTAGTGTTTTACTTGTTAAGATTTTGTCAATAAATATTTTTCAAATATCAATATAAAATCAAGACTATATTTTTTACATTTTAGGGTCATTAGCCCACTAAAATTTCTTATTAGTCCAAGTCCATTACTCCATTATAACTATGAATCTTTGACCTCTTTTACTTTTGTTTTATGCCTAATTTTTCACTTCTTCATTGTCTTGCTTATGCAAATAGTGATCATGTAATCTTTTTTTGCTCGAATGAATCTTATGAATGTTGTATCTTAGCTATTATGTATTTGTTTTGTAAATATTCATTGAAGTATGTGTACTAATTCATGAATGAATTTATGTATGTATTGATGTCGTGTTCATCGGACATCAATGTTCGTATCCTTTCTAAGAGGAAAATGTTGTTCGTTTTTTGGTTGAAGGGCCAACCCGTCCCAACCCGTGGCCCGCTTAGGATTGGGTTGGACTGCTATTTTATAGACCCTTTAATTAAAAGGGTCAGTTAGTTCCAACCCATTTAACTCTCTTGTCCGTTAGGATTGGATTGGGTTGGGCCAACCCATTTTGACAGCTCTAGTTGGGGGATTGGATGGATGAGAAGGAGACAATAAGCTTGAATGTCACTTATACAATTTATTTTCTTTAACAAAAATAGAAACATAATTTTCCTCATTTTTAAGAAACTTATTTTCCTGCATAGGTCGGTTTTTGCCAACAATATACCAACCTCTAGAGGTTGTGTTTATCACAAAGTAAAATAAAATAATCAAATATTATAAGTATAGACAATTCTTAAACCAACAAGACAAATGCTAATAGTTGTAAAAAAGTATCATATCACAATAAAGACGAGAGTTCAATCTCTGGATATTGCATTTATAAATAAGTAATTAAAAATTAAATTAAAAAAAAAACTTCGAAGATCGGTGTGATCTAAAACAAATTTTAGATGTTTATATATTGCTATAAATCATTTTATAAATGGTAATTTTTTTTTTTAAAATCAAATTATTTTTAATTATAGGAAGATAAGATTCTTTTACAGACTAAAAAAAGAAAATGTATCATTTGAACAGAGAGCACTATATCTCAACTCTTATTATACAAAATTACAAATCTTTGTTGTTTATTTTAGAAAAAAATTAAATTATTACACAAATCAACAACTAGTATCAAGAAAGTGCCTCTAGTTCCTTCCTCTCAACTTGCAATTTTTCAATTTTCTTACTAAAATTAGGAGTAGGTAAAGCTAACCTACTTCCCTTTTCCACTCTTTTCTCCAACTTTTCAAGTACTTGTCCAAATAATTCCCTTTTCAAACTATCCAATGCTGCATCTAATCTCTCTAACACCTCCATTGAATTATTGTTATACATAAACAAACCACAATATAAATCAAAACTATCACT
>JAJOOR010027068.1:0-16689 GCA_036250505.1 Solanum acaule
TAAAATTTGTTATCTATACCAACTCAGACAATTAAATACACCAATAGATGTTCCAGAATACTAACTTGAAGTTGTTCTTTGTATAAGGTCTAAAAAAATACCAATAACAACATATCACACACCAAAACAAATTATTGATTTATGGTGTTTATATAAGAAATGCAACATACCAGTAACATTTTGACAAAATCAGTTACCAAAAAACATACCATAGTTTCGTTGTATTTAATCAACACAAAACAAAATTCATAATACAACAAAGCTGTGACCTATGGTGTTTATAAAAACACAATAAATAATATCTCTTACACCAAACTATCTACACTATCAATATCACATAATAATCTATCATCACTTGCACAAAAAAAGAGAGATGATAATGGTGTTTCTAAAAACACACAACATAATACCAATAAACCACATCATATCCACCATGCTCACTATCAATTAAACATAATAACATACTAAAAATGATTAATAATTTTTATTATTTATTAAAGAAATAAATCCAGCCAATCGTTGCACCAGACTATTACCCAAAGCATATCAATTTTATACTAAACCAAAATAACATACAATTGAAACCTACGACTAATTAACAAAACGACTAAATACAAATTATGAGGAAAAAAAACCAAATCAATTGTTAGTTGTTCAAATACCTGATGCATCACATCGCCCGTTGTGTTGTATTAGAGTTGAAAATTTATTGGTATCCATGTTTGAATAGTAAATCAGCATAGAAAGAGAGTTTTATATTTGTTAAAGACCTTATTTCATGGGAGAGAAAATATAACAAATTTGAGTAAATCAGGAAAGGTAAAATAATTGGAGAAAATCAAGGAATATGTGATAAGCGTAGCTGACTATTTCTACGTTTAAAAAAAATATATAAATTCTAGTTTTGAAAAAAAACTATTGTTATATAAGTGGAAAAAAAAGTATTGCTATATAGTAGTAATTAAGGTACTTAAGTTGTATACTTAAGTTTTTGGCCCAATATTACTATTTACATAAATAAGAGATAATTTAAATAAAAAAGATGTTAGACGCATATTGACAGTACTATCTTTGATATTATTGTAAAAAATCTATTTATTAATATGGCCTTTTAAATAGTTTAATTTAAATTTCTAAATATTTTGAAGAATAGTCATTCTTTCTTTCTTTGTTTTTAGCAATTATTTTGTACTTTTTGTTGGGTTTAAGCAAGTTGTAATGGGAAATAAGAATGAATGAGAAATTGGAAAATATGGGGAACCGATTTGGAGGGAAAATGAAAAATAATTTTGTTTTCATATTGGTAGAAGAAAGGAAAATGTTTGTGCTTATATTAGGAAACATTTTCTTTAGCTCTTAAAGAGTTGAGTAGAGGGTCCCCTTTGGGCCATCGTCATCGTTTGGCCTCGGCTTTGGTTATACAAATGATTGATTTATAATTTTTTAGGTAAAATTTATTTAATCAATCTCATTAATTAATTTTATTTTTCTTAAAATTATATCAGAATGTTAATTAATTAACAAAATTAATTTGTATTAGCGTAACAATTTTTTTTTGAAAATTCGCGTAGCGGTACAATTTGAAAGTCTCTCAGAAGGGACATGTTCTTTCCGAACAGACACTTCTTTTCCCAAAAGACACCACCGTTCTGAACAAACATGTCTTTTCTGAACATGTATGTTCACACCTATAGTTGACTATAAATAGAGATGATTTCTCTCACTTTTCGACAATGGAAAATTTACAAATAAAATTATCGATTGACTGAGTCTATGTGTGTGATCTTGTTGCTGCTTTTTGAGTTCGCTGAAATTATTGAAGTTTGAGGTACTGCTACTTCTTTAATGTTTAATCCATTTTATCTTGGGAGGAATTAATCTACAACCTCGGGTACTTGAGGGGATTAAATTTCATAAGGACACACAGTGCTTTCAGATCCTTGGAATGAGGCAGTGCTTGTGTGTTCGAATCGCACTAGTTCTACATTTTGAAAAAAGTTTTTATTGTGCTATTTCTCGACACCCTTCAAAGACCTGCTAGTAGGGGTGTACATTCGGTTTTTTGAATTTTTGTTTTGAAAAAAGTGTAACCCAATCCGAACCAAAATAAATTTGGTTTGGCAGCTTTTTTCGGTTCGATTATTCGGTTATGTCAATAATTAATAACATAATCAAAATTATATTTGCAATTTTAATATATTCAAGGAGAAGTAATAATATTGAATCTCTTAAATATACTTTCTAATGTAAATCACAAGTAAAATTTAAAAGAAAATACTTAAAAGTATACCAATTATAGATGTCCAAACATAAAATATAAACCAAATCATAATAAAATGCGATACCTAAAAAGGGATAAAAGTGGTAACTCGGAGTTAATTTTGAACTTATTTGGTTTTTTATTTTTCTAAATCCGAATCCAAACCAAAAAACCAAACAAAGTGAATTCTTAATCAAAACCAAACCAGAAAATCAAAAATCCAATCTAATATTACATAATACCTATCAGCAGGCTGGGTGTTTGTGGGTGTCATGAGTCCATTGGTATAGGCTTAGGCCAATTTTGTAAGTGGGCAGTCTTTGGCAGGCCTAGAGATTCAATTAAGGGGAGCAGTCTAATAAATAAAATTTGATTTGATTTGGTTTGATTTTTTTATTTAATCCAAATAGTGCACATCCCTACTTACTAGTCTTGTAGTTTAATTAAATGAAGCCAATAACAAAGAATTAGTTGAAATCAATCAAGCACGATCTGAAATCGTGGAGAGAACAAAATCCAAATAGTAGGAAAATAAATTATTGATGAAGCTAAGAGATGGAGTGCAAAATGGTGAATACATTGTTGAGTTTTAAAAGGTGTGAATGGAAAATGAAGAGTTGCGACTTTTATGAAGAATTTTGACTTTTATGAAAAGTTACGACTTTCATAAAAAGTTGTGACTTTTATGAAGAATTGTGACTTTTATGAAAGGTTGTGACATTTCTGAAAGATTGTGACTTTTTCAAAGGGTTGTGACCTTTCCGGTAAGGCACAATAAGAACCTTTTCACACTGCCCTTTGTTTCTATAAATTGAGGGATTTCCTCTCATTTTAAAAAGAATAAAATTTTATGGACTTCTTCTACTACTACTACTACTAAATCTAGTATTCTGAGTGTACTTTACTGTCATTGAGTGGTTCGCTGACACCGTGATTTTAGGTACTGATACACCGGTGAGTAAAATCGTTCTATCCTGGGAGGATATATTCCATTAACCTCGGGTACTTGAGGGGAATAATTTCCTTAAGGGGACATTGTGCATTCAGTGGACTCGATTTTCTTCTTTAAGAAAAATATTTTGTATATTGTTTCTAATCTATTTCTGATTCTATTTTCTCTACTGGTTTTAATTTTCTAGTTTTGAAAATGCTCTTAAACTTTGTTGTTTCTTATCAAATTCTTCAAAGTTTTTGTTCTAAGTATCTTAGGAAACAAGATGAACAACAATTTTAAGGAAATTATTATACTGTTGGTGTCTCTTGTATTCTACTGATTGAGGGAAACAGATCATGGAAGTAGAAGATTAATGCACTACTTCTTTAGAATTCGGTGCCTTGTTTAGTAAGATCGAATTGAGAATGTACCAAAAAAATTGATAGTATTCCAGTTAAAGATTACACCAGGTAACCTTCTTATTATTTATCTAAGGAGGAAAATAGTTTCTAAAAGTTAATTCTTTTGATATTTATCATGTGTATCTTTGGAAAAAGATCTACAAATCATATGTTTGGAATGAATTTTCCTTGGCAAATAGTGTTGCCTTTAAATTTTTTGTTTGATAAAATAGTATGTCAAAATGTTATAGTTGGAAGACTATTTGAAAAGAAAAATATTTATATGTGATAATCTAAGAGTATGTTTTATTCTGTTTGGAGAAAAGAAAAACTTTTGTAGTTTTGTCCTCCGTGTGAATTTGATTGTGTCTGATTTTGTAGAGTAAATTTTTTTGTAGTTTTCTACTCTGGATAAATAAGACTATGCAATTGATTTGAAGAATATGAAAACTTCATCTAATAAGTCAGTGTTGTACTTTTGATTTTCTATAAACTTCATTGTTAAATAGAAAAAAAGTGTACACAAGTTTTTGTCTTTATTATTAGTATTCTAAATACTAAGTGGTATGTCTAATTGTGATAGAAAAAAGACCAATGACTTAAAGTGTGTGATTTTCTGTCTGCAATAGGTGCCTCTATGAAATGAACTTTGACACTATGTAAAGATTGTCAAAGAGAATTGAATTACTATAATTCTTTCGTAGAATAATATTTCCAAAAGAGGTTTCATACTGCCAATGACATTTTGATAGTCTGGGAAAATATGTGGAAAAAATTATTTTCAACTATTTGAAAAATATTTTTGAGATCATATTTAAAATGTGGGGGGTTCTTTGCTTATGACAAAGATAAAATTAGACTTAGTGTCTAATTTAAATTTGGAGCACAAGATATGAAATTCGATGATACTTTTGTATTATGTTAGACCCACAAAATTCTTGGAGTATATTTGATATTGTGGTCGTTGAGTTTCTCTTTTACTAGTATATGGTATGAATAGTATGAAACTACCAAATTATATGTATACTTGTTCAAAATGATTGAGTTCTTTTATGAAAAAGTGTCACTTAAAATGTTGTGATTTTTCATGAAAAAATATAACTGTTTGTATAGACATGAATATTGATGAATAGTCATTTGTCATGTTTTGTAAAAGAAGCATTTGTACTATATTGCCTTTATTGGACCCGATGAAATTTTGTTCATGGATAGTTTTATAACAATCAAATTGAAAGTTGTGGAAAGGTCCTTCTGAAAAGGATATTTGACAAGGTGATGACTCTAAACAATATTTGTATCACACAAAATTGCAAGAAATAGGAACAAATATTTGTGAGAAAATGCTACCCCACGGAGAGCTTTTCAAACTTAATATGTTATTTTGTTCTTACTTGCTTGAGTTAAACTGTTTGTAACATGAACGCTTGGGACATGTCAATTATAAAACCTTGTAAGGAAAACTTATCAACTTAGAAGTTTTGTCTAACTTTGAGTGCATAAATAAAAATGTCAAGTTTGTGTGGAATCTAAGTATGCTGAGCATTCTTATAAATCTGTTAAAAGGAATTCTAATCCCTTAAAGTTGATTTACACTGACATTTGTGATATGAAGTCAATACCATCTAGTGGTAAGAAAAAGTATCTCATAACTTTCATTGACAAATGCATTAGAAACGACTATGTCTATTTGTTGAATGGTAAGGATGAAGCAATAGAAACATTTAGACAATATAATATTGAAGTTGAAAATCAGTTGGGGAAAAAGATAAGAAGTGGTAGGGATGGAGAGTATAAATCTCCTTTTGCAGAAATATGTTTGGAAAGCATGGATTTATCCATCAAACTACTGCCCTATTCGCCTCAATCTAATGGAATTGCAGAACAAAAAAAATCGAACTTTGAAGGAAATGATGGTTACATTACTTATAAGTTCAGGTTTATCACAAAACTTGTGTGGAGAAGCTATCCTTACAGCAAGAGGGAACAACAAAAAGTTTTGTCTTTTCAGAAAGAAAGCAAAAAAAAGTTTTGTTTGTTCAGGACACAATCTATTCCATATGAGAAATGAAAGGAAGGAAATCCAACTTGAAATATTTCAAAGTGTGAGGGTGCCTAGCCTAAGTCCAAGTTCTTATTCCTAAAAGGATTAAATAGGACCTAAGACTGTGAACTGTAAAATTAGACTTCAGTAGTTTAGTGAGGGGTCTAAAAGACCTTGGAAAGAACAAAAATGAAAATGTTCTTAATAAAGAGATTCAGAGGTGTAGTAAGGACATTTACTTCCTTCGGACCTGATTTCGTAACATTTTCTATGTCTTCTGTGGACTCATTCTTTTGAAAAGATGGTGTCAATAGTGAGATTGATTCAATCTTTGAGCAACCATAATGGATGTTGATTGATCTTTCTCCAATAAATGAACCTTTAAGATCAAAATGGATCTTTAAAAGGAAAATGAAAGCTGATTGGACTATTGACAATATAAGGCTAAACTTGTAGTCAAAGGATACAGACAAAAGGAGGTCTCAAATACTTTGATACATACTCTCCAATAATAAGGATAACATCTATTAGGGTGTTGATAGCACTAGCGGCCGTGCATGATCTTGAATGGAGAGTTGGAGGAAGAAATTTACATGGAACAATCTGAGGGTTTTGTGGTTCCTAGTAAAGAAAACCAAGTGTGCGAACTTGTTAAGTCACTTTATAAACTAAAACAAGCACCCAAACAATGACATAAGAAATTTGACCAAACCATGTTGGCATATGAATTTAAGAATGGTGGAACTGATAAATGTGTTTACATTAAAATCACAATGTCATTGTTTGTTTGTATATTGATGATATGTAATCATCAGTAGAGACACTAATGACATAAATGCTACTAAATGTATGCTAGAAAGCAAGTTTGATATGAAAGATCTTGGAGTTGTTGATGCGATCTTAGGTATAAGAATCCTTAGAACTTCATAATGTTTAGCATTGTCACGATCTCATTACATTGAAAAGGTACTCGACTAGTTTAAATATTTGGATTTCAATACTATCAAGACTCCAATAAATTTGAGTTGTGCATTTCAATAGAGTGAAGGCGAAAGTGACTCACAATTGAATTGTGCTAGAGTATTGGGAAGTATGATGTATATCACGAAGTGTGCACGATCAGATATAGCATGCGCTATTAATGAACTGAGTCGGTTCACGAGTGATCTCAATTGAACTCATTGGATGACAATGAAAAGAGTTTTGGGGTATTTAAAACATACTCAAAACTATGTCTTGCATTATAACAATATCCAGCAGTATTGAAAGGATATAGTGATGCAAATTGGATCACCGTGATCAAATGAAGTAAAATTCACGAGTGGATATGTATTTACTCTTGGTAGAGGAGCAGTCTCTTGGAAATCTTCCAAAAAAGACATGTATCGCTATCTCTACAATGATCTCTGAGCTAGGTGCTCTAGATAAGGCCGGTGAATAAGTTGAAAGACTCAGGAATTTCTTGATAGATATTCTTTTTTTTTTGCCCAAACCATTGGCATCAGTATGCATACACTTTGATAGTCAAGATGCAATAGGTAGGGCATGGAGCATGATGTATAACGGAAAGTCTCGTCATATAAGACATAAACATATTACCGTTAGAAAACTACTCTCTGGTGAAATTATCACAATTGATTATGTAAAGTCAAAGGATAATGTGTCAGATCCACTTACAAAAAGGCCTAACTAGAGAGAAAGTTGAAAGATCATCTAAGGGAATGGGTTTACGGCTTAGGACAAGTCATCATAGCGGTAACTCTACCTAGCAGACTGGAGACTCCAAGAGTTAGGTTCAAAGAGAAAAACAAAGTTGTGACTGACAGTTCGGCATTGTCAACCAACTCAATCCATTCCCATAATGAAGACAATGCTCAGGAACGAGGATATAATATTAAGGCTTGTTAATGAGTTAATATAGCTTAAAGTTTTTAATGATTTGCTAAGTTTGGCAGATTTGACCAAATAGTGTATCTATGTGATAACACGGTTAGAAATCACCTATGTGAGTGTGAAGTGTAAGCCGCTTCAAAGAGAATGATTGTCAAAAACCCATCTCTCTATACACTCATGAAACCAGGAGGTGTTCATGGCTGAAACGAACACAACCGTAAGAATCATAAACGGTAAAGGATTGATTGTGTGACATATGGTTGTCTATGTATACACCAAAGCTTGACGGTTCAAAGATATCAAATCTACCGATTGACTGAGTATATCCGAAAGATTGTGACTTTTCCAAAGGATTGTGACATTTCCGGTAAGGCACAATAAGAACCTTTTCACACTACCCTTTGTTTTTTATAAATTGAGGGATTTCCTCTCATTTTAAAAAGAATAAAATTTTCAGGACCTCTTCTACTACTACTACTAAATCTAGTATTCTGAGTGTACTTTACTGCCGTTGAGTGGTTCGCTGACACCGTGGTTTTAGGTACCGACACACCAGTGAGTAAAATCGTTCTATCATGGGAGGATATATTCCATTAACCTCGGGTACTTAAGGGGAATAATTTCCTTAAGGGGACACTGTGCATTCAGTGGGCTCGATTTTCTTCTTTAAGAAAAATATTTTGTATATTGTTTCTAATCTGTTTCTGATTCTATTTTCTCTACTGGTTTTAATTTTTTAGTTTCGAAAATGCTCTTTTAACTTTGTTGTTTCTTATCAAGTTCTTCAAAGTTTTTGTTCTAAATATCTTAGAAAATAAGATGAACAACATACACTTTATTCACAGTTGATGCATATGATAACGTCTTGGATTCAAGGACATTTATTTGTTCCTAATATCGATGGTCTTCGACAAAAATTAATTGTGTATTAGACCAGTGAAGTCACAACATGCATTTCAAGGAATTCATATGCTATAATAAGTTTCACAACTTCGTATTTGTTGCTTTGTTTGAACCTTTTTCAGCATGTTAGACATATGCATCGGTCGGTTGGTGTGATTCGATTATGTATTATCGGTTCGATTTATCGATTTTCAATTTTTGAATACATTAAATCAATCGGTTTTGGTCCTTAACGCTTTCGTTTTCAGTTTAACCAATAAAAAAATGCTTATAAAACAAATATATGACTTCCAATAATTTTAGCACTATAAGTCTATAATTAACCAATTCTTCATATGCTGAATAACTAATTTTATCATTCATGAGAGAATTGCGGAGGGAAATACATTAGTGTATATTAGTTATTCTCTGGTTGAGATTAACTGCTAAACCTAAAGTGATCATAATTAGTGGCAGAATCCTAGACAATTTTGGTGAAGGAGTCCTAACCCTAAAGTCAAATTTAAATCTAACCAAATTAAATAGAAATACAAAACTAACGTTAGTAATCTATTTTATTGATATAGAAGAATGCTAAACCTAAATAAACAAAAGCCAATTTCAACAACAAAAAAACAGACAATAGTTATGGAACTGAATGAAGATATAATTATGAATATTATCTCCCGCTTGTCCGTCAATTCAATGTAAAATTCTATGCAAGAGCTTAAATAATTAACTTTCTGAACCAAACGTTACTCAAAGTTATGCTTCGCAATGGTTTCAAGATCAAAATATTTCTAAACAACTCATCTACTCATCACCTTCATCAAAGTACGAAATATCAAAAGTATTCTGTAAAGTCTATGTAAATCCTAGTCGATAGGCGGAATATTAAAGACTTTACCTCTTGACGTATCAATTTTGGCTTCTTGCAAGGGTCTCCTTTTACTATGGATTGTCAAGTATTTAATCTTCTCAGGTATTAAGAATTCGGTTCCTTAATTTTGTGTTAGTGAAAATTACAATATTACAAGATTACAATTGAAAATAAAATGAAGAAATAAGATCTCTTCAGGCTAAGACATTCGCTCTTAGTAAAGAGATTCAAGCCCACTGCAACAAATGTTTTTTATGGCTAAACATGTGGTAGTCACAAATTAATGGCAAGAGGAAAGCATATATAATGTTTGAATCAAGTCTGAACGAAGTTTAAATCCAGAAGCCTAACTTCGAATTTGAATTTTTTACTTTCCAAAGAAGAAGAAGCAACAATATTATGTTCGATATGAAGTTTGTCAAAACTAACTTACCTTTAAATACGAGATAAAACAAATTGATAATACGATAAACATTATTATGACCTCAATTTTCTCAATATTACAGAAAAAAAAAAATTGAGTTCTACAGAGAAATTGGTACTAATTGTGTAACACGTCATTGCTACAACCAACAGTCCATCCGTCCTGGTGCCTTTGCTACTGATTTGACCACTTCTCATCGTTAATTCGGGTTCACCTTGGCTAAGTAGATTTTCTTGAATGGAGAAGGTAATAGTTGAGCTCCTTCTATTGTCACATCACGAGCTCTTTCTATTCCCACGTCATGATCTTGTGGAATGTCTACCACATAATAATTCGTCTGTGGTAATAGTGGTTCTTCATAAGAAGGGTCGTGTGAGCTTTGTACTATATAATAAAATACCACTGCTAAAATGAAAGCGAAAATAAAAAAGGCGTATATAGGGAGAAGATTCGGCTTCTCCATCTATTATTTTCGATAGGAATCGTAAGTATAAAATTACGTACTAAAGAACTCGTAATTTCAAAAATATAATGAATTAAATGATAAGAACTTTTGTTTAGTCACAAATTTCCAAGTATTAAAAGGCAAGGGATTTTAATATGAAGATGGAACAATTAGAAGGCAAAACAGGGTTTTATAAGTTTAATTCTTGATTTATAAACCTATTATGATTCGGAGTCTAAACCTATTATGTTTGGGAATTTAAAAAGTACATGTGTCCTTGTAGGATTATGATTAATTATAAAATTGATGAGATGTAATTAGCGCAAAACAACATCTTTTGGCCCAATTGTAGATTTTTTTAGTAACCTAGTAGGAATAGGATTAAACTATTTTTTGAAATGCATGTAATTTCCTAAAATTAATCCTAATATGCGTGGTTTTATATTGGTATTTAGAAACCTTTTAGGAGTAGGATTCAAATTTACCGGGGTCTGAGTCGTGTCTTGTCCTCTCTATGCCTCTCATGTCCTTTCTTTCCTTCGCTTGGGACTCACCAGCACACTCCTTGCTGCTTTCGTGCTATAACCCATTAAGAACGGAAATATGTGTCTTAACTAATGCAGAAAATATTACCAACTTACATAAGCAATACTATTTACTATAACATATATTTTCTGAATTGGTAATCACGTGCAACACACGTGTCAAAAAAGTAATATTAGTGAGATACGACTAATTTCATGATTGACCCTCATCAAATTGAAATAACTATATACAATATTGCATTTAACTAATAAAAAATTTCATTGACCATCTTCATAGGTTCGCGTGAATAAGAGATATATATGACGATCCACATTGAATATTCACAAAAAAATCTGTAATATTATTTTGTGCAAAACTTATTATTCAAATTTTCGCTTAAATAATCAAATACAATATACTATAACATGTATTTTATGAATTGATAATCACGTGCAACGCACGTGTTGAAAAACTAGTATATATAAATAAGCGGATCCTAAAGTTGGAGACGTGACACTCCATTTCTGGGCTACTAATAAAAGGGAATACACAAGACTTGATAGTGTTGTGATTTGGGTAAAAATTAGTCACCCATTTATAAATGTAAGAAAAAGAATATTCGTCAATGTAATTCCTATTCTTTTTATTTTCTAAAAATTAAAGAAACGATAGAAATATATCCAAACTTAAATACTAGAGATCTCAATTTATAAACTCAAAACTAGAAAGTGATTAAAATGAGTGAATTGGTAAAAGTTACGTTGTTTGTATACAAATATATTTTTTACTTGATTATTATTTGAAAATGTAGACACTTTTGGGTGAAGTATATTTATTATGGGATTGTTTTCTATACTTAGATTATATATGAATTACATCACTAACATGTAGTGTTGGCAAATTAAGCTCATATTATGTCAACCCCCTAATCCACTTATATTTTAGCTAGTTGGATGAGTGATTTCAAATGTAAGTAATATTTTTCCTTCAACATTCATATTTTATCTGAAATATCAACATGAGTAAGTTTTATACTTATACCTTTTATTGTTTAGTTCATAAAATTACAGTAAATTTGTGAGTTCGACCGGAATGAAATTACAGTTGGCTTTCAGTAATAAACTACATTTATATTAATAAGTAGATTAAAGTTGTGAATTGGTTCTTAATATTTTGCTTACGATGGTGAAAAAGATATATCCATATAAAGTTGTATTGTTTGAATATAAGAATTGCTAAACATTTCAATGCATAAACAAAAGAGAGCCAAGCGTCAATATGTTGCAAGGAGCTGAAAATCAAGTTCCATGCATAATCATTTTTAGAAGGGAAAAAGGACAAATATACCCCCGAACTATCGTAAATGGTATGTAGATACCCTCCGTCATACTTTTGGGACATTGGTTCCCCTGCCATCTAAAAACTAGAGCATATATGCCCTTCACTCTAACGGAAGACTAAATAGGGACACGTGGCACAATCTTATCCGTCCATCCAATATTTAATAAATGTCGAATCCGTGTTAGTCTAAATGGTATATATGCTCTAGTTTTTGGACGGCAGGGGAACCAATGTCCCAAAAGTATGACGAAGGGTATCTGCATACCATTTACGATAGTTCGGGGGTATATTTGTCTTTTTTCCCTTTTTAGAATTATATATTGCCAAATGTAATATTTGAACTTTGATACAACAACAATAATAATTGTACTCACCTAAAGTGTTTACATGGTCTATGATTAAAAAAAAAAATACTACAAGATTTTGAATACTTTAGGTACAAGATCAATTTATAGCTAGAAGTAGGCATATTTCTACCAAACTATTAATATTGATATGCTATGTTATCTTAGTTATAACTCCATCTACAATATTATTGGATGGTCTGTTATCAAAAAAAAAAATTGCTTTAATAATTACGAAAATTGAGTGAATATTTAATGCAAGTTCTATTGTTGGTTGTTAATAGGTAAAACTATGTAAATGGGCCACAAAACACAAAATAATTACAATTTCATAACTCAACTCAAACTAATTCAGCAAATATCCATTGATCCAAAATAAATTACAGTCTATACCTCTTCTTTATTTTAGGCCAAATTTCCCTTCATTTCCCTTTAAATTAAATTTGGGAAAAATTACAGAATATAACAAACATCAATTTATATTTAATGTATATAGCTACAATTTTTTTTTAAGCTGTATGGATATACTTTTATATTAATTAGCAAACTTAAACATGAATTGTCATCTTTATATATAATGTATATAGCTACAGTTTATTTTTTTTAAGCTATATGGATACACTTTTATATTAATTAGCAAACTTAAACATGAATTGTCATCTTTTTTTAAAAAAATTATATGTATTTAGATAATCATTAAATAGGAAATATATCACTATACACCTAATAAATGTCATATGCACGTTTTATGGTGCTATGTTCCCCTGCTTACCTTATTCAATATTTTTCTCTTTCAATATACATGTATCAATGTCTCTTTTTATTATTTCCCTCCCAATTTCCTTCTAATTCAAGATCCTTTGCATGATTGTAGGAACGATTTTTGTGATTCATCTTCATTGGGTATTTTCTAATTGCATTTTTTTCTCGTTTATATTTGTATACATTTATATGTTTGTTCGATTTTCATAGGTTTTGTTTGAAGAAGTTATTTTCACAAACATTCAAATATACAATTTAATTGTGTTAAAATTAACTTTGATACAAATGAGGAATACATGCATGAAGACATTTCCTTCTCTTGATTACACACATATAATTGTATTTGAATGTTGAACACAGCGGAATACATATACATTTGAATACTTGTTATTTTTTTTATGGATTGCCCAATTGAAAATACAAGTGCATTTGGATACAAAAATACATTACATAGATTTGAATGTATACGTATACAACGCATCTATTTATTTATAGAGTGAAATATATATACATTTGGATAATTATATTGTAGTATAGTTCATTGTCATTTTTTTTAGATTGTCCAATTGTATTGATATATTAATATAATTGTATTGAGCAATCTTAGAGATACAGTTATGCTTGTCATGGAGTTCGCGTATTTGAAATCGAAACAAACAAGATTCATTCACAATTACAATAAATCAATTTAACTAAAGAAATTTATGTGAAATACCTTTTCGTTTGAACAAGTATAATAGCGACAATGAAAATTTGTGTACGATGTATCCAATTTTTCAAAAACTAATTGGAATCCAAGAGTATATGCATTGACTAGGTAATCAAATACATAATACATTTTCTTCTCTTGATTACACACATATAATTTTATTTGAATGTTGAACACAGTGGAATACATATACATTTGGATACTTGTTATTTTTTCATAGATTGTCCAATTGGAAATACAAATGCATTCGGATACATAAATACATTACATAGATTTGAATGTATACGTATAAAACACATCTATTTTTTTTATAGAGTGAAATACATATACATTTGGATAATCATATTGTAGTATAGTTCATTGTCATTTTTTTTCTAGATTATCCAATTGTATTGATATATCAACACAATTGTATTGAGCAATCTTAGGGATACAATTATGCTTGTCATGAAGTTCGTGTATTTGAAACCGAAACAAACAAGATTCATTCACAATTACAATAAATCAATTTAACTAAAGAAAATTATGTGAAATACCATTACGCTTGAATAAGAACAATAGCGACAATGAAAATTTGGGTACGATGTATCCAATTTTCTTTAAAACTAATTGGAATCCAAGAATATACGCATCGATTGTGTAATCATTAGTTGTTAATGTAATAATGGGAAGTTGAGAATTTTAGGACATAATTAAAGGGATTCATTTATAGTACCATATATTACCTTATTTAATGCACTATAATTCTAATTTTATCACTGTATAATTAAAACAAATGAAAAAAAATACACAAATACAGCTAGATATTCATATAAAATGTAGTCATTTTTAATAAATAACATACTTATAGCTAATGAACTTCAACAACTCTATAAATGTAGTCATTTATGTAAGTTGCTCAATTTTTTAGGCTCAAATTTTCCCTAGCCTTTTTAAAATTTAGGCCCAATTCTCCCCAACCCAAAAGTTTTGTCATATTATTAGTTATTTTTGTTCTTTTTTCTCATTTATTATTTTTGTTCTTTCTCATTAATTATTTTCATTTTCTCTTTTATTATTTTTCTCATTTATAATTTTTTTTGTTTTTTTCATATTATCCTTTATTAGAGATACTATTTGATAATATTATTTTTTTGTTAGTTTATCTTCTTCTTTTATTCTCTCTTTCTATATTTTTACATTTTTCAAGAAATTAAAATAAATTTTTTTGTTCTTTTCTTATTTATTATCTCATTTATTTTTTTTATTTTTTTTTCATATTATCCTTTATTAGAGATATCATTTGGTAACAATTTTTTTTATTCTTTTTTATTTTATCTTTTATTAGAGATACCATTTGATAATATTTTTATTGTTTATTTCTTTGTTCTTTTTTTTTTCCTTTATTAAAGATACCATTTGGTAATATATACTCTTACAATATCATTTATCAATGTGTATAGGGTGTGGACAAGAAACCTTAATGATACCAAAAATATATATATTTACTCTTACAGATATATACATTCTCTTATAGTATCATTGACTAATGAATAATTTCTGAACAAGAAATCTTATTGATACCATATATATATACATACACACACTAATTTAGTATCAGTTACGCGAAATTATCTCTTGGGCATCTATTGTAATTATTTAGGGGGCATCAATGTAATGGGGTGTATTTTTATAATTAATCTGTATTTATGTAGCATTTGCTTAATTTCTCCTTTTAAAAATGTTAGCACTAGTTTTTTAATGCATGTAAAATATACATGTATCCTTAAATTAAAAAAAAAAGGAAAATCACTTACATGTACCCTTTTTAAAAAATATTTACGTCATTTGTCAACATTATTCTTTTAACCATATATAATAATTTGGCTGAATGACAGCATTGCTAAAAGTTGCGAATGACAACACTTTTTGCTAAGTTTAAAGGAACAAAATTGTTTTAAGTATTGCTAAAAGTTGACAAAAATGATAATAAATTAAAAGTATACTTAAAAGTGGTAATTATTAAATAAAAGACCTTCACTTATGTAATTTTTCCTTAAAAAAACACAAAAAATTATAAGAAGTTTATCAATACTATTTAGGGAAAAATTGATAATTATACAATAAACTACTTTGTTTACAAAAAAATTATTGTCAAGTTTCATTTACCTGGAAAAAAAAATAGCCCAAAATTAGAGATCTTGTAAAGCCCGAAAAATACCCTAGTTCACTCATTCAAAAATGAAAAAAAATAAAATTCTATCTCCCTTGCCGCACAAACAACGATTTCTCTCTAATTTCGCCGAGAAATGCTCAATTTTGCTGGTGATTCATTGTCAATTCTTCAATTTAGCTGATTCAGCCAATTTCTGTTTTGGTTCATCAATTTGTCTATTAATTCATCAATCTCAATAGATTGTTTCACAATTTTGATTCAACACAAAGGTGTATGGGAGAATAACAATAAATACGCCAATTACATTATTGATGTTGTTGTTGTCAATTTTGATTGTGATCTTGAAGATCTAATGATGCAACTAAGATAAAGAAAAGTAATGAAACAGTAAATAACAGTAAAGAACTAAGAAAAGGAAAGAAAGAGAAAAGGAAAAAGAGTAAAGGACAAGCTAGTCTCTATTTAGCTAAACAATTCTTTCATAGCTGCAAAAAGAACTATTACAATGCTTAAATAGCCAAGACACTCCTTGGTGATAGTCTGAAAAGTAATTGCCCAGCATTGGACCTAAAGTGTCCAATCACTCAAACATTAAGGGCAATTTTGACAATAACATAAAATGACTTTTAAAACCTATTGGACTAAACTGACAATATAAACTATTCTTCTCAAATGAAATCCTAACCAACTTAA
>JAJOOR010027069.1:0-15141 GCA_036250505.1 Solanum acaule
ATATTATACAAATAGGACTCCATTTGTCCTATTTCTGTGATATATTTTCCTTTTTAGTTCGTCTAAAAAAATTGTCACCTTACTATAATTAGAAACAATTTTAACTTAAAATTCCTCCTTTACCCTTAATGAAATGATTCTCAATCACCCAAATATCTAGTGGTTGTTATAGACTATAAGTTTTAAAAATCTTATGTTTTTTCCTTAAAAAATATGTCAAGTCAAAGGGTGACACATAATATGAGGTGAAAGGGTAAATAATTGTGTATATACTACATGAAAACTTTTCGCTTATCGACTTAGGCACAGATTTATTCATTGTCAAATTCTCTAAGGAAGAAAGCACAACCCACATCCTTCAAAATGTCTCATGCTTCATTATTGACCACTTTCTGTCGATTTAGGGGTGTGATAAAATCAACAATGTGAGCTCCCAAACTCCATTAATGGAGAACTCATTGGTTAGAGAGAGAGCAATCGAGAGAGAAGATTCATTGAGAAAAATATCTTTTATTGAATGTGAATTAAAATTGCAAGTATTACAATGTGGAGCTATATATACAAAATCACTAATCAACAAACTTGATTCTAACTGAATTTCTAACTGAATTTCTAACTAACTTTACTGTTCACAACTAACTAACTAATTTTACTGTTCATCAACTAACTAACTAATTTCATACTTTATATTCTCAACACCCCTCCTCAAGTTGGAGGTGATGAAATTATAGACAACTTGCGTAATAAAGTAGTGTGTTTAACCCTAGTTAGGGCCTTGGTGAAGATGTCTGCCAATTGGGATTCTGTAGGGATGTGGTGAAGTTAAATCAGACCTTCTTGGAGTTTAGCTCGGCCAAAATGGCAGTCTATTTCTATGTGTTTAGTCCTTTCATGGAAGACTGGATTCTTGGCAATATGCACTGCTGCTTGACTGTCACAGAAAACTTGTATGGGCAAAGGACACTTTACTGATAATTCATCCAGCAACCTCTCAAGCCAGACCAATTCCCCTACCACCTGTCTTATAGCTCTGTATTCTGCTTCTGCAGAGGACAGAGACACTGTGGCTTGCTTCTTGGACTTCCAACTAACGGGACTATCACCCATAAGGACTAGATAACCACTAACTGACTTCCTTGAATCAAGGCAAGCTGCCCAGTCCGAGTCACAAAAAGCTTTGACACTGAGTGCATGAGTATTGGAGATGAAAATGCCCAATGAAGGATCCTGCTTCAAGTATCTGAGAACATGGTAAGCTGCCTTCAAGTGTGGTTTTCTAGGAGTCTGCATGAATTGGCTGAGCTGCTGTACACTATAGGATATATCCATCATTGTATTTGTGAGAAAATTAAGCTTACCTACTAATTTTCTGTAAAAAATATGATCAGACAACAACTTGCCATCAATGGCCTTCAATTTTACAGTACAGTCCAGTGGTGATGCAACAGTCTTGTAATTCAAACAATCAAATTCCTTCAAAAGATCAGTGGTGAACTTTCTTTGTGAAATCAAAGCACCATTATGCGTATACAATATCTCTAACCCCAGGAAATAATGCAATTTGCCCAAATCCTTTATCTTGAACTGATCATGTAGAAAAGACTTCAAGGAGTCAATTTCTTCTAGGTCAGTCCCAGTCCAGATTACATCATCAACATATATTGCAACAAAGACCAAAGAAAAGCATCCTTTTCTTTTATAAAACAGTGAATAGTCACTATTTGAGTGTGTGTATTCTCTAGAACAAAGACTACTTGCCAACTTATCATACCATTGTCTACTAGCTTGTTTCAAGCCATACAATGATTTTTTCAATTTACACACCATGTCAATACCATCTACCATAAGACCTTGTGGTAATTTCATATACACTTCCTCATTCAAATCACCATGAAGGAAGGCATTGTTGACATCTAGCTGATACAAATTCCAGCATCTCTTAACAGCCAAAGTGATCAATGTTCTAACAGTGGTCATTTTAACCACAGGAGAAAAGGTCTCAGTGTAGTCTATCCCAGCTTGTTGAGTGTATCCTTTAACTACCAGCCTTGCCTTGAATCTTTCCACACTCTCATCTGCCTTGTGTTTGATCTTATACACCCACCTACAACCAATGGCTTTCTTCCCTCTGGGCAGAGGTACCAATTCCCAAGTATTGTTGGCATATAATGCCTCAAGCTCTTGTGTCATTGCCTTCTGCCAGGCAGGAGACAAGATTGCCTCTTTATATGAACAAGGTTCACAGTCATGTAATGTTTTCAACCAACTGCTGGCTATCAGGACAAAAAGAAGTGAAGCAAATACTGTCACGGTTAGTTGCAAAAGAGGTGAGAGAGTGGTGTAGATGTGAGCTTTATGCAGCAGAGGTAGAAGAGTGTAGGTTAGGTAAAATGTAGTTGTAGTCTTTTAGATAAGTGGGGGTATGAAGGGACCTAGTTGTTCTTCTAGGGGCATGTGGAGCATCACATGATGAAATAGGTGCAGGTATGGATGGTGTTGTGGTGATGTTTGGGGCTTCAATGTTAATGTTACTTGGTTATCTGTGACTTGATGTGATGTGTTTGTATCCAGTAAATCATCAGTATCAAAAATGTTGATTGTGCGAGGCATACTAGGTAAGTTGGTAGAATGATTAATAAGTAAATTCAAAACAGAAGAAAAACTGGAGCCAACAGGAGCAATTACAAAGGGAAAGATGGATTCATGGAAAACAACATCCCTAGACACATGAATTCTTTTGGTAGCTAAATCCCAAACCTTGTAACCTTTTGTATTGAAAGGATAGCCAACAAATATGTGTGGTGTAGCCCGTGGCTCAAACTTGTCCTTATGAGTTTTTAAAGTAGTGGGAAAACATAGACAACCAAAACTTCTAAGGTGAGAATATGTAGGGTGTTTGTGATACAATAACTCATATGGGGATTTATTTTTCAAGAATTTGGTAGGTAATCTGTTAATGATGTATGTAGTTGTTAGGACACATTCCCCCCAGTACCTCATAGGTAATTTAGATTGGAAAATGAGGGCCCTAGCTGTTTCAAGAAGGTGCTTATGCTTCCTCTCGACCACACCATTTTATTGGGGTGTGTAGGGGTAAGATCTTTGGTGTATTATCCCTTGTTCTTGGAAAAAGGGGCTAGCTTCATTGGAGGTAAACTCCAAACCATTGTCAGACCTGATGGTTCTCAATTTGGTTTGAAATTGATTCTCTATGAGTGAGATGGAGGCTTTGATGGTTTGTAAGGCTTTGCTTTTGCATTTAAGTAATTGTGTCCAAGTTGATCTAGTGTTGTCATCTACCATGGTCAAGAAATAGTTGTAGCCATCATGAGTGGGAATGTGGTATGGACCCCATAGATCAATGTGAAGCAATTCAAATGCTTTAGTGGTGGAGGTTGTGCTCTCAGGAAATGGCATTCTAGTTTGCCTGGCCATAGGGCATATAGCACAAGTAAAAGGCTGTCTTATGGAAAAATGGATAGGTAAGGTGGAAATGCTTTTCATTTTTACAAAAGGTACATGGCCTAGTCTAGCATGCCATAAGAATTCATCAGTATAAGTTTCAGCAGGGGAACAATCAGCATTAGAACAAGAAGCAGAAGTAGAAACTGAACATACTTCTTTATTGATATAAGGAGTGTATTTTACAGTAGATGATGAAGATGAAGTTTGACATACATTGTTAGTTGAACTTTTAGTACAATTAACTAGGGAATGACTGCTATGACTAGGGAAAAACTTTGCAGTAACATGAGTCTCTTTGCTGCTAGCAGAAGGAGGATGACAGTTGTGACATATAGAGCACAAGAAGTATAAACCATTTTTAGCTCTACCAAGTTCCAGAGGGCTCTTCAGAGAAGGGCCATGCAATAGACAAGAAGAAGTGTTAAAACTGACTACACCTTTGAGTTGCAATGCAAGACAGTAAACTGAGATTAAATTGAACTTAAAACTAGGCACAACCATTACTTTCCTCAGAGTCAGTACTGGATTTAAACAAACATCACCAATTTCAGTCACTTTAACTTTATAACCATTTGGTAGGGTAATTAAGAAAGGGTATGTCAGTGTGCTGATATTTGTGAGTGTGGCTTTGTTATAGGTCATGTGATGTGATGCTCCTGAGTCTATAATCCAGGAACCAATAGTTAATCTAACACATTTACAAGAGAGATCACCTATATCAGTAATTGAAGAGTAACAAGCTAGTATACCTGCCAGGTTCACAGCTCCACTTAGCATATTCTCAGAGTTGTTGGTTCCATGATTAGCATGTAGAGATCCCAAAAGATTTAGCAGCTGCTCATATTGGCCTTTTGACAAATTCAAAGGCATTTGTTTACTCAGTTCATTATCATCCTTACATTGGTTCCTGTCAACCTCAGAAGCACACACATTTGCTACTGAATTTGAACTTTTACCCTTTTAGAACTTAGAGTTAGTGGGATAACCATGGAGCTTGTAACATCTATCTTTAGTGTGTCCTGTTTTCTTGCAGAAATCACAAAACAATGTAGACCTCCCAGTGCTTGAATTGCCTCTAAACACATTTGTGTTTGAGTTTCCATAACCTCATGTGTTTCCCCTATTAGAATTAAAATTGGTCTTAGGACCTTTAGAACCTGCAACATTGTTAGATGAGGCAAAAACATTGAGAGAGGTCGAATCCAAGGCAGTGTAGTTGTGAGGTTTTACTTCCCTTTGCTTCTCTTCTTGGGACAAGATGGAAAAAGCCTGGGCCATACTTGGTAAAGTATTCATCATGAGAATGTTGCCTTGGACTGCAGTATACATCTCATTCAAACCCATTAGAAAGTGTATAGCCTGTGATCTTGTTCAGCCTTAACCAATTTTGTTTTACCACCACAAGTGCATACACAATTGCACTGAGAGCTGATATCAACAGTGCTCATTTCTTCCCAGAGTTTCTTCATTTTGGTGTAGTAACCAGTGATATCCAGAGTGCCTTGGACAAGGTCACTAATCTCCTTTTGAAGCTGGTACAATTTACAACCATTGGTTTGATCGTATCTTTCTTCTAATTCTCCCCAAAGTTCCTGAGCATTGTTGACATACTGCAGACTATCACGCAGATCTGGTGACAAGGAGTTCAGGATCCAAGATGTGACCATATCATCACACCTTTCCCATTGCTGAAAGCTAGGATCAGTAGGATCAAGTCTCACAACCTTCCCATTAATGAATCCTGTCTTGCTTTGAACAAACAAAGCCCTGAGAACTGCTATTCTCCAGGATCTGTAACCAGTCCCATCGAAAGCTGCAGGTAATAGGGATGAACTCGTATTCTCAGATGGATGCACGTAGAAAGAACTAGGGATTTCTACCCTAACAGTGGATGCAGAAGCATTTTGAATGGAATCAGCTGAAGAATCAACCATGGTGAATTGAAAATTGGGAAGAAGATCAAGTTGAAAACAACCAGATCAAAAAGGATTCACATAAAAGGAAGACGAAACTGACAGATTGAAGATCGAGTTGACAACAACCAGATCAAACAAAAAATTTACATAAAAGAAAAACGAAGCTCACAGACCGAAATGAAAGCGGAAAGAAGATAGGAGCAATTCCCTGTGCTCTGATACCATGATAAAATCAACAATGTGAGCTCCCAAACTCCATTAATGGAGAACTCATTGGTTCGAGAGAGAGCAATCGAGAGAGAAGATTCATTGAGAAAAATATCTTTTAGTGAATGTGAATTAAAATTGCAAGTATTACAATGTGGAGCTATATATACAAAATCACTAATCAACAAACTTGATTCTAACTGAATTTCTAACTAACTTTACTGTTCACAACTAACTAACTAACTAATTTTATACTTTATATTCTCAATAAGGTGGGACCCAAATTTCAATCCAGCTAAAGCCAAACTCATGTTTATCGCCATTTGGGTACGTCTTTCCCAACTCCTACTACCAATAGAGCTGACATGGATATAGAGAGAAACCATGATCATATAGAACATGTGGCGTATACGGTTAAGTAAATGGACATAGAAACTAGTAGAAAAAAAGACTTTCAAAAATTTCTTCTACCTCTGACATTCCAACTTTGGCCAATACTTCCTCTTTTATATCTTCCCTTAGTGATCTGCAATCATTACCCAACTTAATTCACTCTAACTCTTCTAATACTAATGCTGAGAGTAACCACAATGTTCAGAGCATCAGTCCCCGTTCATCAAAAAATTCGTCTGCTTCTCATCCCATGCTCACAAAAATCCCCAATCCAACGAAAAACAACCTAAATATCCCTCCCAATCACCACTTGACAGCCAAAAATCCTCTCTTGTTTGCTACCCAGCTAGTCCATCCTCTTAACCGAATCCGATCATGGGTGGAGATAGGTCTACAAGGTCATGCAACCTTTTTATTAATGTAGTAGAAACTATGATGATACTTTAAAACTTGAATTTCCTAGCGCACCTAATTACATAGGGAATGAAGTCATCTATGGAGGTCTGCGTGAACCAAACGAAGAAGTGTTCTTTCGATCTTCGACCTCCTCTGAGCATATATCGAGCAAAATATGCAGTAGTAATGACTCCGATTATGATTCCAAGTCAATTTCTAACGACGGAAAATTAGGAACCTCTGTATCTACCAACAAACTATCTACTCATGAATCAACCAACTAGCTTTATTGTTTGGAATACTAGAGGTACAAACAATGATAAACTTAAGAGAAGTTTTACGGAGCTCATAAGGAATCACAACCCCTGCACGGTTGCCTTACTGGGAACAAAGCTAGAGAACCATTTAGATCTTAAAAGTGAATTCAGATTTGATAACTACAATGAGGTTCAGGCCCAAGGAAGATCAGGGGAATAAATCTGCTTTGGATTTCGAGCATGGTGACATTGAACCACATAAAATACACATCCCAAGAACTACATGCCATGATTTAGGTATTTTCTAGTGGTAAAAATTGGTGGTTTAGTACTAGCGTAGATAGTACTAAGCTAGACTACCGTATAATTCTTCAGACTAATTTAGAAATATTGCTTCCTGTTTTGATGGTCTTTGGCTTATTGCGGGAGATTTTAATAATATCTTAAGCCAAAATGATAAGTGGGGAAAGAGAAATAGAAATATTAATAGAAGTACTAGATTTTGATCTTGTATTGATAATTGTAACCTTATTGACTTGGGGTTTAAAGACAATAAGTAGGCGTTTGGCCATGCGATACCATATCACGATATGGTATCGTGAGATGGAATCAGCGTTTGGACATGCGATTTTACGCTGATTCTATCTCATGATTCCATATCATGAGAGGTGATACCATATTCTCCAAAAACCATGATATGGAATTATATGGTGATTCTATATCATGATTTGAGATATTTTAATACAATAATTGATCCATGAGTTTATATTTTGTTAAACTAACCCCATATTTATATCTACTAACCATTTGTTTCATATGTGAATAAAATTTATAATCACATCATTACTTTTTAAAATTTATTATTCTCATCGAAACATTTTGTCAGCTTGTTAGTTTTATCAAACAAAATAACTTGTTGCCAATTGAACATCGGACCACGCGGATTCAAATTGAGGAGGTTTTGGGTATTTTTCTAACCATCATTGCACGAAATAATAGTCAACGCTCGGCAAGTGAAACTTTTCAACATTCACTTGAAATAATTAACCGGCATGTTAAAATATTTGCCAAGACAATTAGCAAGGTGGCACCAACATTTATACAACCAAAAAATATGACTGGTGTACATTCCAAAATTCGACATAATACTCGATTTTGGCCTTTGTTTAAGGTAAAATTTCAATCACATTAATAAATTTATTTTATGGCCTTAATAAGTGCACATTTATATTTTATGTGTAAGTTATTAGTTTTAGTTACATATTTCCTATCAACTTTGTTTAAAGAGATAATATTTATTTTATGACTTTGCATTGTCTTAGAAGCACTATTTTTATTACTCTTACAAACATTATTTTTATGGAGTGCATTCGATAATGCTTCGAATTTATTTTATGTTCACTAAACTAATATTGATGTATTTTTTATTTGGTAGGATTGAGTTGGTGCGATTGATGGAACATATATAGAAGGGGAAGTTCCTAAAGTTGTGCAAACAAGCATATCGTAATCGCAAAGGAAGAACATCACAAAATGTCTTATGTGCTTGTGATTTTGATATGCGATTTACCTTTGTTGCTGCTGGTTGGGAAGGTACTGCACATGATAGTAAAGTACTTGAGAATGCACTTGTTGAACCAATGTCACAATTTCCATTTCCGCCATATGGTAACTTTAAATTACATCCTTAGAATAAATATTATTTATTTACACAAAGCTGTCTCATTTATGTCACATATGCTTTTAGTAATTCTTTATAAAATATTTTTGGTAGATAAATATTATGTTGTTGATGCTGGTTTTCGAAACACGAAAGGATTTTTAGCTCCATACAAAGGACTACGCTATCATTTGCAAGATTACCGAGGAAGTGAAAGAGAGCCTCAAATTGCGAAAGAACTATTTAATTATAGGCATTCATCTGTGCGCAATGTGATTGAACGAACTTTTGTAATAATTACTTAAGTGGAGAACAAATAACTTTGTAATAATTTATTATGCGATTTTATAATTTTTTGTTTATTTGATAAGATTGAATAAACAATTGGGGCTGTTTTAATAGTTTTACAACTTATGGGATTTTTATGTTTATGAGAAAATATACAACACAAAAATTCCATATCGCATGTCCAAACAAACCTTCAATTTCATCTCATGATTCCATATCTTGATACCATATCATGATTCCATATCATGATACCATATCATGATACCATATCGCATGGCCAAACGGGCCCTAAGTATACCTGATCTAACAATCGTAGGGGAAATAAAGGTCTAATCTTGAAAAGACTGGATCATTTTTTTACTAACAACTCTTAGGTAGACTGCTCTCTTATCACCTCCATTATCCACCTACCAAAAACTCATTCTGATCACAATTCCCTCCTTCTTCGTCTTATCAATCCGTACCGGCCTCCTACTATAAGACCCTTCAAGCTTGAGAAATATTGGATCGATATCCACAATTTCATAACATTGTCTCCAGCTGTTGGCATGGCAGAAAACTTCCTGAAGCTATTCCTATCTTCCAAACTGAGGCTTCTACTTGGAACAAACTTACTTTTGGTTAACATTTTTCACAAAAAAAATAGGATCTTAAGAAGACCAGAGGGTATCCAAAATTTCAAAGCTTATTCGTATAGTAGTTTCCTCCAACAACTTGAACAATCTCTTACCTAAGAAGATTGCTTAAATATTGAAAAAGATTTTTAGAAAATTAGATCAAGAGTTAATTTCCTTAATGATGGTGATGCTAATACCAACTTCTATCACCTATATGTCCTTAATAGAAGGAGAAGGAATAAAATCTATTACTTTAAAGACGATATTAATAATTGGATTACCGATATCATTATCCATATCTCCAATTTTTACCATTGACCACCACAGTTCTAATAGAACTAGCATTATCAATGCTATCAAAAGACTTCAGGATATTGAAATTACTCAAGTTGTATTCTCATTTAAACATTTCAAAACATAGTAGGAAAATCCGTGAATACTGCCATCATATCTTCCAACTCAATCCATTCTCGAAAATCTAAATAACACCTAATTTTGCTTGATTTCGAAATTTAAAAATACTAACCTTTTTAAAAAATTGGTCTATCGAATTGTGGGATACGATTTGCAAAATTGCTACTAGACTCAAGCCTTATTTAAATGACCTTTTTCAAACTAGCTTCCTCACGGGGAGAAGAGCCTATGATAACACCATCATTATCCAAGAACTCATGAATTATTTCAATCACACCAAGAGTAAAAAGGGTATTTTTATGCTAAAAATTGATCTAGAAAAAACTTTTGACCGTCTTAAATGGTCCTTTGTCTATCGAACCCTTCTCTATTTTAAATTTACTCCAAAAATTATAAAACTCATTATGAGTTGCATCACCACCTCTAATATTACGATCTTATTAAATGGTACTCGAATTAACTATTGCTCTCCATCTCGAGGTATAAGACAAGGTAATCCAATGCCACTCTACATCTTCATTCTTTATATGAAACTCCTTTCTAATTACATTAACTATCAAGTTGATATCTTAAATTGGGGGATCCTGTTACCTCAACCCTTGAGGACCCTCCTATCCCACTTATTTTTTGCCGATGACCTCACCCTTAGAGCTAGAGCTAATACCAAATATGTTTCTAATATGTATACCTATATGGATTACTTTTGCAAACTTTCTGGCCAAAAAAATAATTCTTTAAAGTCCAAGGCCATCTATTCAAACAAATATACCCTCTCAATTCCTATCTTGGTTAAACTATATCTCAAATTCATTTCTCCAACCACTTTGGAAAATACCTTGATTTCTCCATTCTTAAACAAAAGTTTAAATCTTCTGACTTTAATTATATCTTAGACAATATGATGAACAAGCTTTCGTCCTGGAAAACAAATTTTCTTACCCCAACAAAAAGACTGATTTTAGCTCAAACTATGCTTAACGCTATCCCTGTCTAATTTATGCAAGCAATATTTTGCCTTATCTATGAAAACTTGCCACCATATTGATCAAATTCACAGGAACTTTCTATGGGGAACAAATATCCATAGAAATAAGTTTCACTATATCTCTTGGAACACTATTATGACTCCTAAATAGTGTGGAGGATTAGGCCTTAAAAAACTTGTGAGAAAAATATGGCCCTTCTTGCTAGTCTTGCATGAAAACTCCTCACTAACCACTCCTCCTTATCGGCTTGGACCCTCGTGGATATTTATAGTCTTCGTAAAATTACCCCCTCCACCTCTTTTATTTGGAATAACATAATTTGCGGTAAAAATATTTTTTCCAAGGTTATATCTTGGATCCCTTCCACGGGCAAATCCATTAATTGTTGACATTCTCGTTGGGTCCCCTCCCTTCCACCACTTAGACAAATTATCTATGGACCTGTTAATAAAGATGAAGAGAACCTTGGTTTTGATTACCTCTGGAATGGTGATGAATGAGATTGGTCCAAGCTTTCCTTCATCTAGGACAATTAATATTACCGATAAAGCTTTGATCACCATTCCACTCAATCCTGAATTAGGTGTTGACAAACCTTACTGGTCCATCAACTCCAATGGAATCTTTACAACTAAATCATATTACACGATTACTAACCCCTCCCCTCCCCCCCCAAAAGAAAGGCTTTAGTTTGCAACATACATGTCACGCCCCAAGCTAGGGTGAGGCAGACAAGTAACATATGAACTATCTATACAAATAACCTACAATGAGCAGATGAATCACTATGCAAACTAGAACTGTTTCTAAGAAACTAGTATACTAAACCTCCAACTGGCCAAACTCATACAAATGACAAATGAAATTATAAATACATATAACAGCTTTACCATGTCTATGAAGCCTCTAGTAGAGAATCTATGTCCGTACAACTATCAAGTGGCTGAGACAGGGCCCCGACATACCCAAATTATAGTTGTAAATATAACCAAAAGAGCACTAGACACATGATAGGTCCAGTTAAGAGTGGAGCTCACCAATTCCTCGGTTGGATACACAAAAAAATGTCTGAGATGATCATGCATGTCCTGCATTTATAGAAATGCAGCACCCCTATTCATGGGACATCAGTACCTATTCGACATATGTAAAGAAGGCAAAATAACAAATGGCCAATTGATAACAGAAGATAAGGAATTAATAAGGTACTTAACCTATACACCTGTATAGAGAAGTAAGTATCTTATAGAACTATAAGTCATGCATTAACACCATATAATTATTTTCCAAGTGTCTTATGGTTGTTCATTATCGTGTGGTAAAGTAACACATTATACACTTGGGGTTTTGTTCTATACATCATTTATTGTGAACAGATGAATAAATAAGGATAAAAGAGCATCTTTGCTTACAATTGTGGAATCATGTACGTTGCATTCTTTTCTTTACTATTCTTTGATTTATAATCTTTTTAAGGCATACAAATGACCAACTGATCAGTGGTAGAAGATGATGACTCATGCTAGGCATTTTAACCCCTGGGATGCTTTCCTCATACATATACAAATTAGGATCGGCCCATGCTAGGTATTATAACTTCTGAGCAGCCACCCACAAATACATTTATTGGGAACAGCCCATGCTAGGTATCTTAACCCCTGAGCTGCCACCCATAAATATACAGCTTTGCTTTCGGGATCGACCCGTGCTAGGCTTTCAGCCCCTGGGCTGCCACCCATAATTATACAACTTTGCTTTCGGGATCGACCCATGCTAGGCTTTCAGCCCCTGGGCTGCCACCCATAATTATACAACTTTGCTTTCGGGATCGACCCATGCTAGGCTTTCAGCCCCTGGGCTACCACCCATAGTTATATAGATTCAGTTTATGTCATTCCCTTAATCTTTGAGATTGCTTATAACCCTTTTGAACTTTGGGACTAGTGATGTAGACATGTGAATAAAATATTTGAGGAAGCAACAATGACATAAGAAACAGTTGTAACCTTAATGTATTAATATTAACTTTGGAACTTATGACATAATGAATCTTATTGTGGGCTAAAACATATTCAGTAAACGATATCAAATAATAGGGGTCATGAACATGGGAACTAATGAGACACGTGGGCAGATTCAAGATAGGGACAAGTGCACATTTCAAGTTAGAACATATAAACTATATACTAACTAGAACAAGTAAGGATTATGTAGAGTAACATTATACACTAAAACAATGGGAGTGATATCCAATGAAAGGAACACGTGAGCAAATGAAATGTATGATTAAATAAACAAATGAAGCCATTTGGCAGTATATGAACAAATTGTGTATCCAAGAATTGAACACTTTTAACATATGTAACCTAGGATCTTGTTGACTCATATAAAAGAGACATGTGATAGAGATCCGTACCTTAGAGGCGAAAATAGGTTCTTTTAGCCATACATACCTTGTTTTTGGGCCAGTATGACTACAACAACTCAGCCTTTCCTTGAAGGTCTTAATCACAATATAAGTACATAATAAAGCTAATAGTAATAGCTAATCAGAATGTGGTCCTTCTGAAACAGTAGTGAAATGCGTAATGGGCAGTAAGCTCATATAGTTCTTAAATAGATGGTGTATCACCGCACCCGACATTTTCACCTAAATACATTGCATACAATCATCATATAAGGTCACCCAACTGCTCCAAGTAATATACATATAAAACAGTCGTTAAACTATCACAAAATTCTTCAACGCAACATAAAATTATTGAACTTATGACTTCTGATCCTTGTCCCGTGAATTCTTTACTTTTATACCTAAATAATTCTCCATCCCAACAGATAAAACTGGGGCAATGACCTTACCTTGTTGGTGAAAATTCTTATACTAGGAAAGTGGGACTTCCAAGCTTGGATAGGGCTGTCCTACACTTCAAATATAAAGAACATGATTTCCAGAACCTTCCATGGCAGAATCAAGTTAAACACATAAAATTATTTTACTTACATTGGCTTATTAAAAAGACAACTTTAAGAACCCTAGATGAATATAAGGGTGGCTGTTTGAAGGTTAAGAGAGAGATTGAGAGAGAATTGCTAGAATATTTATTTTGTAAGTTAAAATGAAGAAGAATATCAGCTAATCTTGATCTTATAAGGTTCCTCTTTGGCCGACTCCTGCTGATCATTTTGGACCACAATTTGGTCAAGCAGGTGATGCACCTACTTGGCCATTTTAAGCTAGTCAAAAAGTCCAAGCAGGTGGTCTTTTAATTTGATCCATGTATTTTAGGTAGGTGATGCACCTGCTTGGTCTTCTAATTTGATCCATACATTCTAAGTAGGTGATGCACTTGCTTGGTCTTCTAATTTGATCCATACATTCTAAGTAGGTGATGCACCTGGTAGCATAATAAAGTCAAGCAAGCAACTCACTTATTTTATTCCATTTCCAACTCTTAATTCCATATACATTTGGTCACTTAGATATTTAAGCTAAAATACTACCTTACTAGCTCGAGTGTAAACACTTTATACGAAGTTAACTTAGTCATATACATGTTTGGAAAGTACATGTTATTACAATACATTTGACCCTTGACATCCCAAGCTATCTCCTTCACGCCAAGTTTGATACATGGGGTTTTACTCACTCAAATTCAATTCTTAATGGTCCTATGAGTTCGTTAATGTCTCAGCTGCTAGAAAACAAAAACAAAGCTTAGACATATCACCCAACCCATTTCTAGATTTTCCTAGACCTCATATCGCTCGGATTCCATCTAAGACTCATCTGGCCTAGAATTTTTAAGTTTCTACCCAAAAAGTTTCCTGGCCGATTTCTTTCACCATTGGTCTACCCATAACGGTCGGGATGAATCGTTATAGTCTGGTACTCACATTGGAGCCTGACTAAATTCAAATTAAATATCGAAAAGTCCCTATAATGGCCCAACCCACTAATGGTATTGTCCTCTTTGGGACTAGGCCCGCACGACTTTAAAATGTGTCACTAATGGGTAAGACCTGCTTACTTATACCCAACACATCTCTTGTGTTTTGCCGATATGGAATTTCTTCTCTTAAGTTGGGGTATCACATACACCCCCTCTATGGACTCAACATTCTCACTTCTCTGGAGTTTGCACTGAGGTTTGCCCTGCCTAATTGGGATTTGTCTAAACTTAGTTGGACTCTAGCCCACATCGAAAAGGTTGACACATGAATGACTCTGATACCTGCACGACTTTAAAATGCATCACTAATGAGTTAGACTTGCTTACTTATATATCCAACATATCTCCTGTGTTTTGTCGATGTGTCTTAAGGTGAGATGTCACAATCCCACATTAGGGGGTAAAACAGTTCCTAACAAAGGTGACTCTGTATCCAACGGGACTAAGGCTGGCAAGGGGACGGGGACGGGGACTGGGGGACGGGACGAAGGGGGACGGGACGGGACGGGGGACGGTTCTGGGGGCATTTTGGGGGGACTGGGATTGGGGGGGCAAAAATAAGTCCCATCCCGTCCCACTATATATACGGGAT
>JAJOOR010027071.1:0-16038 GCA_036250505.1 Solanum acaule
GTCCATCTCGTGATCACATCTAATGGGTAGTATTTTATTGCATAAAAATGGAAATAGATTCATCTTGTCTTGGTAGTGGGTAGATTAATTGATATCTTATTTGCATATGTTGCTATCCTATTTTAAGAGTAAGTTAAGTTTCTATTTGTGTCTTCCCCTACCTACTGGTAGTACTAAATTGCTTGTTGATACCCTTGAATGTTATATTCCTTTTACCCTATTAATTAATTTTTTCTTTTTTTCTCTCTTTACTTTGTTTACATGTGATATTGGCCGAGTTCACTTGGGACTCCCCTCTTGCATATCCTCGAATTGTTTCGAGTCATCCTCATATTCGGTGAAAAAGAAACCGAAACAGGCCCCGGAAAAGTCCCAAAAATGGGCTGTATACATATTGTATACAGCAGTATACATCGATATACACTGATATACAGGTTAAAACGCAGCAGCCACATGTCGAAAAATAAAGGATGGGTCGGCAGCTGAAATACAGGTCCTAAAATCTCAGAAAAATGGGCTGTATACATCCGATATACACGGATATACAACGGATATATACAAAAACGGGTTTAAGATTAAACCCCAAAATTTCAGCGAATTTGGCCCAAAAGGAGGCCCAACTTCAATTTCTCTCTACTCTTTAATTATTTAATTATGATTATTTATTGTTTATTGTGTGTTACTCTAACTTTTAAATTGGTAACTAACCTAATTAAATTCCCCAAACAATAAGTTATTTACTTTACATTGGCTTACCTTTAATACATTCTTTTATTTGTTTTTGTGTTCATTTTATCTTACTAATCAAATATATTGGCCATATTTTATTTTAATTAAATCTTTTGTTTTTTTTAAAAAGATATGTTTTGAATGCCTCTTCTTTTAATCATTTTGCTTATTTAAAGGGTTTTAATTTAAGTTAACACTTTTCTCAAATGAACCAAAATAAAAATAAAATAATAAAATAAATAAAATTGTGTGTGTTCTCTTTTTATCAATTGATTTAAAATGGTCTAATGCTTTAATTGGTTCAAATTATTATTTTAAAAAATGAATTAAATAAATTTTAATTAATCTAATTTTATTGAAATTCTAATTACTTGTATCACAAGCCAAATGTGTCATTTTGAATTCTTTTCTCTAAAAAAAGAAAATGTGTCGTTTATCTAATTATTTTCTCAAATTAATTAAATATTGTAATTTATTTAAATATTCTTATGTTAAATTTCTCAAAATTAGTCAAGGTCATTTTAGTCAAATCGCCGGTCAACCGCAAGTTAGCGGACATTCCGAGAGCCTAACTAACACCTTCTCGGAGTGTACATTTGAACTCGAACCCTTTATTTTTCAATTGATTTTATCTATTTAAATCTTTTGAAAACTTTCAGTTTTTCTTGATTTTTTACTAAAAATCAAGTGGCGACTCTGTCCTTTTGGAAATTCGATTTCTCTTAAACTATAAGTCTAATCGATTTTTTGAAAACTCAGTCATTTTCCTTTTACATATATTTTTAAATAAAACACCCCATATGTCTAAATGTAAAAGATCAAAAGGTTTACTGGAGATTGAGTTGCTAGTAGGAAAAGGTAGTCTAGTTTGCTTGGCCATGGGACAAATTGTGCAGATAAAAGGTTGTTTGGGAGCAAAACTCACAGGGATTCTAGATATACTTCTCATTTTCACAAATGGTACATGTCCCAATCTATTATGCCACAAGTAATCAATACAAGTATCAGAAAGAGGTGTACAAATTGAAGACGCATTTGATGAAACAACAACTTTATTGTGTGAGCATGAACTGTTTACAAGAGATGGGGAAATAGGAATGGGGTTGCTGGTTGTGCAACATGTATCTTTATTGCTGCTAGTAATCAGATCAACAGATCAGACATACAATCAGAATGTTTACAATCAGATACAGAAGAAGGAATTTTACAAGTAGACACAGAACAAGAATTACAGACATTATAAGACTCAATAGAATTGGTGAATTGACACTTTGAGCAAAGGTAGTACAATCTATTCCTTGCTCTACCAATCTCCAGAGGCCTCTTCATTGAAGGGGCCTGCAACATACACGAATAAGCAGAAAAATTAACAATGGAGTTGAGTTGAACTGTTAAGGAATGAATGGAGATGAGGTTATATTTGAAACTAGACAGAGTCAACTTTGGGCTCAAGACAACATCACCAATCTCAGTTACTTTCACTTTATAACCATTAGGCAATGTGACTAAAAAAGGGTAAGGTAAAGGTCTAATGTTGGTGAGGAGTTTTCTATCGTAGGATATGTGATTTGAGGCACCAGAATCTAAAAGCCAATACTTAGCAGAAGAATTAAAGCATTTACACGACAAATTACTCATTATCTCTTTATAAGTAGAGCAAGCCAATATACCTGCAAAGTTTGCAGCCCCACCAAGATTGTTTGAGAACTCAGGATCATTTCCTAGTTGAAATTTTTCCAACAGTTGCAAAAGTTGGCTGTGTTGTTCCTTTGTCAAGTTTTGGCCTTGATGCTGCTGGTAATTGTCATCAGTCTCAGACCCGACTCCTTGGACATTTGCTGCTGAACCTGTATTTCTCCCCTTTGTGAACTTAAAATCTGCTGGGAACCCATGCAACCTGTAACATTTCTCCCTAATGTGCCCTGACTTTTTTGCAATAGTCGCAAAACAGATGAGAAAGTCTATTTGTGTGTGACTTATGTGATAATTGATTGGCTCTATATGCATTACTTCCACTCGTACTAGCATTTGTTTGTTGAGCATTGATGCAATAGCCTTTTGAATTGTTAGCATTGGTGTGTTGAGTGTAGTTTGTCCTAAAATTATTTTTTCTAGTATTGTATACACCAGCATTTAGAGACGTGGACTCCATGAGAGAATGATTTGGAGGTCGAACTTCTCTCTGTTGTGCTATAGATGGCAGATGGTTCATCATTAAGATATTCCCCCTCACCACAGTGTAGATCTCGTTAAGCCCCATCAGAAATTGAATCAACTGTTTGTTTTGTTCAATTTTGTGCACATTTGTCTTTGCTCCACATGTGCAGGTACAACTGCATGAAACACTCACATCCAATGCATTTAGCTCTTCCCACAACCGCTATGGATGCATTTAGCTCTTCCCACAACCGCTTCAATTTTGTATAGTATCCGGTGATTTCAAGTGTTCCCTGAGTTAGATCAATGATCTCCCTTTGGAGTTGATAGCGCTTCGCACCATTCGGTTGATCGTATCTATCATCCAGCTCTTGTCATAGTTCCTTTGCAGTGTTGACATATTGAAGGCTATTTGCGATGTCCTTGGAAAGTGAATTCAGAATCCATGAAGTGACCATGTCGTCATATCTCTCCCATTGCCCGTAGGTCGGATCTGTTGCAGTAGGCTTGACGCATTTCCCATTGATGAATCCCATTTTATTTTCCACCTAGATACCCCGTAGAATTCCTCTCCTCCAAGATCTAAATCCAGTACCATCGAAAACGACTGGCACAAGTGTAGATCCATCACTTTCAGCTGGATGCAAGTAGAGTGGGTTAGTTCCTATATGATCGACTTGAGTTCCTGTATCAATTTGAGTTTCAGTGGAAACCATGATTGATGAATGAGAAAAAAAATGATCGAGTGGATTCGTAATGGAGACTGAGATTTATGTAAAGTAAGCTTGAGAGAGAAGCACACTGTGGTCTAATACCATGTCGAAAACAGAGTTATCAAGCTTAATGAACCTCCATCAATGGAGGTGAGATGAATTCTGTAAACTATAATTGAGCAGAGAGATGAATTGAAGAAGATTGGATGGGGAAAAGAAAGTATCTTATTCCAAGTACTATCATCCATATATATACATGTATGAACGTTTAAGCAAAATATCTAATCTACACGACTAATCCTAACTGACTCAACTAACTCTGTATATAACAATAATTAACTGGGTCCACCAATATGATTCTCTAACTAACTTAAGCAGTGCTAAGTAACTGAAAGGTGTATCATCTCAACACACATAATTCAGATTAAAAGCTTAATCTCCCAACAAAACAAACATTATTGACAAAGGAATTCATCAAACACTTGATCTGCACTTGTTTAACCAGAGATGTCAATGGCTTTCACTTCAGGTTTCTTCTCTTCTTCTTTTGGAACAGTCACAGTGAGCACCCCATTCTCCATCGCTGCCTTTATTTCTCCCGTCTTCACATTCTCTAGCAGTCTGAATCTCCTTAAAAACTTTCCGCTACTCCTCTCCATACGGTGCCACTAATCATTCTTCTCCTCTTGCTCTCTGCTTCTCTCACCGTTGATCTGTAAAATCCTTCCTTCTTCAACTTCGACTTTTACTTCCTCTTTCTTGATCCCCGAAACGTCCACTATGAAGATGCGAGCTTCTGGGGTCTCTTTCCAATCGATTTTTGCATTTGCGAAAGCAGAGATTTCACGAGCAGAGGATGGGGTGTTGGCGATTGTGGTTGAAATTGGGAAGCCCTCGAATGGATCCTATAAGTCCAAGGAAAATGGGTCGAAGATGTTGCTCTTTCGACCACCAAAGAAGCTTGGAATCAGAGACATTTTTGGCAACTTTGTAAAACTTTTGATCGTAATGTTTGATTTGCTTGATGACTTGTTGATGATGAACTACATAAAGTGTTGTGATATTTAAAGGCTAGCGATGAACCAAGAAGCTTATGGAATTCGAGTGTAATCTAGGATGTTCTTTGATTTAATTTTAGATTGGAACAGTAGGAAGCTTCTACAATATTCCACAGATTGTTTTTTTTAAGGAGTACTTTTCACAGATGGTAAGAGGATGAATTGTATTCCATTAAATTTGGGGTGATTGAAAATGAATTAACCTATAATGAATTTAATTGTAAGCTACCATATTATTTTTGTGTGTATGTCTAATTTTTTAAAGATCTCTTAGGGCCTGTTTGGAAGGACACACTGGTAATTAGATTTGGTATAATTGGGTGTAATTACACTATCTGTTTTGTTTGGTTGGACATGTAATTACTTGGTCAGCAAATAATTGGTGTAATTGACTGGGGTAATTACACTCTACAATTCATAGGCAGAGGCTGTGAATTGTTGGTAATTACATAGTGTAATTCCCAGCTGATTACTTTTTATTTATTTTTTTAATTCTATTTTTATTTTTTTGTTTTTTAAATTTTTTTTACTTCTATTATTTTACGTTCTATTTTTATTTTTATTATTCTAAATTTTTTTAAAAGTTTATTTATTATTTTATATTATTATATTTCATTTTCTTCTCGTTCTCAACCTTACTTCACGTGATTTTATGTGAATTTTTCATATTATCTATTTATTTATGTCATGCTTATTTTCTCATTAGCATAATTTTATTAGAATGACTGGGAGACCCCTGTATTTGACTTCGTTTGTCACATGGATCCTTCTACTCACGACTTTGCCAACTGAATCATCAAACCCACCGAAACACATCACTTTAAACCCTTTTATAAATATTTTATAATACCAATATTTTTTAAACTTTTTATCTATTTCAATGGTCATTTTTTTTAAGGCTTAAGTCATCAATAGCCCCTTAAAGTTGTCCGCATAATTCACTTAGACATCTGAATTCAAGCTTGTACCTATTTAACACCTCTACTCCTCTAAATTCTAACCATTTGAGCATTTTTTTTGCCTACATGGCATTTTGAGTGTGATTCACAAATACTGAGCGCGTGAAACACGAAAATATTTAATTAGACTTTTTTTTAAAACAAATTATCTTTCTTCTTCTTTGTGCTTGCTACCACTACTCCTTAACCAAACCACCAAGCAGCAGCCATCGTCGCTGCCACAATCATACACCAGTAACACCTCTGCTTATTCGTTTTTGTTTTCTTCAAATCTAGAATCGATTAAAAATTTCTTTCTTTTCCTTTTTTTCTGAATCTTTGTTATATTGTTGATTTATGGAAGCCAAACAAAGTTACAAATTTGCAATTTAACTCTTACTCTGTGAGACTTATGACGCGGTAAAAGTAACTAAAAGGGTTTATTCTGATCTTGGCCCCTGGTAACAATGAGTTGTCACTCACAAGAATACTCCGACGAGGGAAGAAGAACAAGAACCTCAGTCGACGACTACAAAACAATGAAGTTCCACAAAATCTTAACAAATCTTTCTTTAACTCTTAACACTTATTCATCTTCTGAGCTCCCGTCTGCTCTTGACGCATGTTTCAAAGTAAATTTCTCTAATTTACTCTTCTTCTTTTTTTGAATTGTAGTAGCAAAATACTAATCTAAATGAATAGACTATAACAAAACTATATCATTTTTCATGTTATTATGTGAAGTGCATATAGAAACATTAATATAATGATCAAAATTATTGGAGATCAGGGCCGCCAGAGTTTTTGAACAGTGTTGAAGTAGCTGGAATGGATTGTAGGAGAAGGGTTTGGGTGGTGGGTGGGTCCAGATTTTTTTAGAGCAACTTTCAAATATAGCAAAATAAAAATCATATTTGTATGTTATAGCTATAGTTTGCATAATTGCGCTCCATAACAAATTTTATGTTTGCTATGGAGCTTTTGATTTGTATAATTCGCTAGATACATCTAATTTTATACAAATTGTTCAATTTTGTATAAATTCATTTGTGCATTGTAATTTGTATAATAAGATCTGTATTTGTATAATTATAAGTGTATAGGACGAAAATATATGTATTTGTATTTGTAAATACACTTTTCTCTCACTTTATACAAATACAAACACATTTTATACATTTTATATATTTATATACCAAATGGGTAATTGTATACCGAAAATGGCTAATTGTATACCGAATTAGATGGCAAAAAATGGGATGTTTGCAGCGAATTACAAATAAAATAAATTATGGCTATAACATTTAATTTGAATTAACAGTTTGTTATTTCATACAATTTTCCCATTTTTTATAAAAATATTTTCTATTTCTTTTAAATTATAATACATTTTAAAAATAATTTTTTTGGATCCAAATAACACATGTCATTTTTTAATTTGTCAAATGGTCACGTCACCGCGAGTGTATATCACTCATTTTATACTTTAGCCGATTGTTCAAAATATGTTTAAATGCTTCAAATTCGAAGGTGCAGGTGTTCAATAGGTACAAGCCTGAATTCAAGTGTCTAAGTGAATTATGAGTCAACTTTAAGTGGCCGTCGATGACTTAAGCCTTTTCTTAAAGTAGGATCTTCACTATTTTTTTATTCTCACATCAACATATGAATTATGGGAATTTTTGAAATTTGAATGGTTAAAGTTATTAAAAAGTGGTTTTCAATGTCTTTTGGAGTTTCGAGAGTCGGAATGGAATTTCGTCAATTCAATCAGTTCCAAAATGTGGAAATTGGTCTAAGAGAGTTGTCGATTTCTAATTCGAAGTCTTTTTAAAGATTTGAGGTCCTAAGTTGGAAATTGTAAAAAATTTAACCTTTAGGTTGACTTTGATCAACATTCGGGGTTCAGGTGCTCGAATTGAATTTTCGATAGTTCCGTTGAATTTGGGGGATGACTTTAAGCTTAAAAGAGGTCTTGGTTGAAATTTTAGGATCCCCGAGCTTGATTTAGACTTTTTAGGCGTTATAATTAGTTTCTTGTGACAAACACGGGACTCGAGTCAAAGGGACATCGTAGCTGTGTTTCGACAATTTCATTGTGTCTGAAACGCCAAGTATAGTCGAATATCATATATGATTTGTGTGTTTCACGAGATTTCGAACGAATTTCAAGGATCATTTCTTTGATTTGAGAGTTGATTGATTTTTTCATGATGTCTGGTGCCTCGCTTTGGCGAGGTTCGCGTTAGCGAGACTGGTCGCGAAAGCAAAGGGTCATATTGGTGCGGGGTTCGCTTAAGCGAACCAAGCTTCGTGAAAGAGAGACCCCCACTTTAAGCGGGGTTCACTTAAACGACATTTGAAAAGGTTTTTGGCCTCTAATTTTGGGATTTCACCCTTTTTTTCCCATTTTGAGTTTTGAAAAATTCTTGGAGGCGATTATAAAGAGATTTTTCATGGTGAATTAATTAGGCAACTCCTTGTAACCCTAAAACTTCAATTCCCTTTGATCATTTATAGATTTTAACATCCAAACTTGAAATTTTGATTGGCAAATGACAAGGTTTTTCAAAAACTTGAGTTATAAAGTAAAATGGTGATTGTGAACTGGTTTTTACTCCTTTTTGGTATTCACCAATGAGTTCCAAATGCCTTGGGTAATATTTTTAAGTAACGATTTTCGAATTTAAACCTCATTTCTGAAATTGAATTTTTGAGTTATTTGACTCATTTTCTAAAGTGTTTGATATGGGTGTTGTTATTTCTGGAATCTCATTATGATTACTTGATTGGATTAGATTGTGTGGTTTTGGACATTATTTGAAAAGGAAAGGTTCAAGTCTTGGATTGACTTTTGATTGAATTAAGGTAAGTGAACTTTTAAACCTTGTAAAACTTGTAGAATCTTGTATTTTCCTTCATTATGTGTGTAGGGGAGTAATGTGAATGAGGTGATGAGTTCAATTATTCCACTTGATTAATCTTAATGAATACAAAAGTGATTAATCAAAAAAGGAACGTGTTGATAGTTGTGCTTTGTTGTGAACCCTAATTTGATGATTGATGAAATGTTTTGATGACATTATTGTGGACTTGAACTGCTTGAGTTATTTTTTATTTCTTATGGTGTAAAATTGCTTATTTTCATGGATTTATGTGCATCGTAATGTGACATGTGATATTTATGCGAAGGAAAATGGTTTTGACTAGTGATATAATATAAAGTCGAAGGGAAATGATTCTAGCTAGTGATATGATATAAAGTCGAAGGTAAATGGTTCAGGCTAGTTATATGATATTGTGCCGAAGGAAAATGGTTCCAACCAGTGATATTGTGTTGAACGAAAATAGTTTTGGCAAGTGATATAATGATATAAAACTGAAGGAAAATGGTTCCGACTAATGATATTGTGCTGAAGAAAAATGATTCCGGCAAGTGATTTTATATAAAACCAAAGGGAAATGGTTCCGGCTAGTGATATTGTGTCGATGGGAAAAGATTCATGCAAATATTTGATTGTTGTGATTTGATGAATGATTTCATGTATCAGGACACTTCTTTCAATTCTAAGTGCCAACGATCGCTAGTCAGTAATATAACCCAACTAAGTGAGTTGGGGTCGAATCCCACAGGGAGTGGTACGTATTTCAGAATCAAGAGCCAAGTATGAATATGTTCAAGTCAATCATAGGTAAAGACATTTACGAATAAAAGCATAGTTCAAATTTAGTGTGACACAAGTGTCAAATATGGGGGTTTTGGTTTTAATTATCAACTACAACAACAACAAATAACACAAATTAACAAGTAAAGAGACGGGTTCGTGGGATGTGATTGGATTATAGGCTAAGGTAGACAAATGGGTAATTGCAACTAATAGTAAATAGCTGTAAATCAGTGAATAATCTAGACTTTAGTGGGAATAAACTTTCTCTCGAACAATTTACCCCGAATCAAATTGGTTTCTCTCGAACACCAATAAGCAGCAATTAAGAACATCCTACGCTTTAGTCCATTCACTCTCTCGAGCTGAATGTGTAGAAAAGGGTTTAATATTCACTCTATCGAGCTGAACCCATGACAACCCAATACCCATAGACCATCAAATCAGTAACCTTGGTTTTAAAACCTCTCTCTCGAGCAAGCCAAAAATACGAAGGTAGAATTGCATTTGCAACTACACTCCTTTAAATTAAACCACAATTACTTATTGAAATCACTTTTAAACAACATTTAAACTATCAATTAACAATACCCAGCAGCTAAATCAACCCATAATCATATAATCACACCCCAAGAATTGGGGTTTTAGCTAGACATCATAAAAAGATAAAAATTGTTACCAAATTGTGTTTCCATCAACTGGGTAAGATTAATTTCGTCTTTACAAAGGTCAAGGTTGAAGAATCTCAAAGACCCACTTCCAATTTCTCAAAAATGGAAAACTTCAATTCTTCAAAGCTAAGGAAATATTGTCTCAATACTCTCTGTTCAAAACTCAAAAATTACTCTAATGAATGTTCAGAATAAAATTCGGATACTAAACATAATGTTTGAAAATGTATTTATAGTCGCCAAAAATATGCTGCGAAGGACCATTCGACACAGTAAATCAGGATCGTCGATCCACTGGACGATCCACCCTTTGGTCAATTCCATCGCCTTTTTATTTTGGTCTTCAACATCCTCGAGTTCTGTAACTTTGGGCGATCCAACACTGCATCGTGGAATCGTTCGGCGACACGCCAAATGATCCTTTCCATCGCCGACTTGATTTTTGCCTTCAGGGCTTGGTACACTAGAACTTTAGGCGAGACGATGGCCACTCGGCGACTCGCCCAATGGATTAGGCGATCATCAGGCCTTCTTTTCTTCCGTCTTTCAGCTGCCTTGTTCCTTTTTGTCCATTAGTGTCCATGCTTTGTTCCTCAATCCAAATACTTGGAAATCAAGGATTTTACATCAGTTATTGGCACAAAATAAGCATTTGAGGATACTAAATCTATCCGAATAAATCCCTAAATGAGTCCAAATTGTGGACTCATCAATGAACTTGATACTTGTGATTGATCTACTTGATACTTGTGATTGACATACTTGACACTTATTGGTTGTTTAACTATGACTGTTGGATTGTTATTGTTAAGCCTTGAGAACTGTGTATTGTAAAACTGTTAGGTTAGATTGATTTCTATGCATATTGTAGTTGAGGCAATTTGATGGGGATAAAAGGAGTACTCGTATTCTAGATTATTTTTACTTTGTTTAGGTGGTTACTTGTTGAGTACCATGTTGTTTGACTCACTCCTTGCTTCTCCATTTATGTAGGTTTCGAACCAGACTAGTGTGATCTTTCGTCTTCATCTATTTTCGACGCTTTCTAAGGGTTTTTAGAGGTAGCTACTTGTCATCCCGGCGGAACCTCTTGTTCTTTACTTTATGTTTTGTTCTACTCGAAAAATAAATACATTATGACTTGTACTCATCTTTCAATTATGTATTAATGCATTTGTGGTTTGTACACGTGATAACTAGGTTTTGGGGTAATTTAGAATGACTAAATTTTTCGCTCTTATGCTATTATTATTTTATTTTCCTATTTATTTAGTATTGTTGGGTTGAAACTGAGTTATCTTTGTGGGATAGACAAGTACTATCACGTCCACTTTTGAATCGTTAGAAGAGATTGGATTAGCCAAATACGAAACATGTTGGGAAATGGGGTAGGAGCGGGTCCTTTAGGCTTAACAATAGAAACATAATCACTGAGCCGTATTGGAGGCTTAGTTGCCCTGACTGGTCTACTATAACCAGAATTTGTTTGTACTACATCAACAGTTGTTGGATCAATAACAATGGCATCCTGCACTCCTGCATCAACCAGAGGAGGGGCTTACACTTCTTCTTCAACCAGAGTAGTATCCTGCACCTCATCAGTAAACAGGGAAGAATCTTGCAAAGTATCAGCTTGCAAATCTTCAACCAATTCAGGTAGAGAAGGATTGTCCAAATCTTATAAAAAGTCCATCCATCTCATTAACCATCAATGTTGGACTTTTGTCATTCTTCAACATCCTATTTCACGCTGAGTGCTTAGCATCTGGTGCGTGAATTTTTTTAGTTTTGGGGACCCAACATTGAGTGAGACGGTTCCTACTCTAATACCATCTTAAATTTAAGTTCAATTTGAGAAATTGTTGGTGGATTCATCCACTATTGATAGAATCCTTAAGCTTTATAGAGAGATTAGGAAAGGATGAAAAAGGGAACTGTTATATTGAATGAATGAACTAGATCAATTACAATTGATGCTTAGTACTTACAGGTCTAGCTAACTTCTTCTAGAAAATTCTAGCTAATAACCTCTATAACTAACTGCAACTAATTCTGTTAACTATCTCATAATAGCACCTTCAGAGATATAAACGACGAGTCTACACCACAAAACATACAAGAACATATATGGTTGATACGTTATAATAAAGTGATAATGAAAATTGAAAAGGCATAAAGAAACTAATGAAATGTTAAACCATTTAGAGGGTCCAACACCTGTGATTCGTTTGACCAAAAATATATTTTGTAATTTAAAAAAAAAAATGGTGTTTGGCCATACAACTTGTCATTACTTGGTAAATATATTTATCAAATATCCCAAGTTTTCAAATACTAAAAAATTAATATTTTGAGCCAAGCTCTAATATTTGAAAATATTTAAAAGTTAAAAAATTACCTCAAACTTTTATATTTTATAAAAAAATACATGTCATTTATTAATTTCAAGTAGTATTTATCCATCAAATTACTTCATTAATATCTAATAACAAGATTAAGAAAAAAAAATTATTTTTAATTAATTATTGTATTGCTCTTACATGTATTCTTATTGATTATTCCTATTGAAATTCTCAGCTTTCCTCGAGGCTATTTTGGGCTGCCTCCCTTGTATAGGCAAAGGTGGACCCACGTGTATCCTCAAGAATGCACGTGCACCTATTAATTTCAGAAAATTATGTATAAACATATATATATATACCTTGAGATAAAAATATACTTTGTTAAGCATTCATAGACACTAAAACCATTTGGCAGACATTATCGAATAGCACCTTTTGATGTTTAGAGCGTGCATACTTAGACCCAAGAGATTTGGGTTTGAATCCCATTTTAAAAAATTGTGTTTTTTTTCTTCGTTTTTTTATTTGTGAAGCTTAAAAATTATCTAAAGAAATAAGTGAATGACTAGTTTTGAACTTGCGACCTCATGGTGTAAAGTAAAACTTAAAACCACTAATCCACAAAGCAAACTATATTTAGCAAGGTCATTTAATTCATATTTATACGCTATTGAATTAGTTTTATATTTTCATGTTTAGTAACTTATCATACGAATCGGCATTGGGTGACATGTTTTAACTAACGTGCATTGGCCATTGGTAATTCACCTGTTGTCTTCAAATTATGGGTTCGCCTCTAAGTATAGGGATGGGCATGATATGTACGGTACGATATTTGAAAATTTCGATATCACAATTTTGATAGTCGATTTTTAAAACATCATACAATTATCATATCAATTCAATTCGATATGGTTCGATATTTGGAAGTTTGATTTCGGTATTATACAATATGGTAAATCGGTAACCAAGAAGGCTGGAATCGACATTTTCGGCCAAGGCAGGATGATCCGTAAAAAGTCTAAGAAATTGAGAATAACAAGAGTGTCGCGGCTACCGGATTCGGAGATCCCTATTCTCGAACTCGAGTAATCGGTTATATTCCTGTTGAGAGGGACAATTGTGGAGTGTGGTCTTTACTTTTGCCCAATTCTCTCCCCCTCTCTTTAGAAGGCAGAAAAGGGCTATTTTCATTTTTCAGCGTATTAATCCTATTTCGGAGCAAAGATTCAAAACCTGAATTGTGAGTCATGGGCCAAGACTCCAATTGAATTGTTGTTCATATTGAAAGGAGTCGAGATTGATAAGGGGTTGTTTAATGATTCTCGAACATGTACTTGTTTTGAGTGCCTAATAGTTTGTTCAACTTTAACTAATATATACTCGTATAATAGTATAATAGAGTATCATGACTTCGACACTTAAGAATTGTCTTAATTGTATCATATTAACACATTATACATGTAGAACTATAGATTCAATATAAACTACAAACAACTTCTTTTGTTTATCAATTAAAATTTCAAATACATTTTAATCAAAATAAAATAGTCAATGTTTCAACTTCTAAACATTTAAGTGGTTTATACTAAGAGTCCGTTTGGATTGGCTTAAAAGTTGATCAAACCTACTTTTAAGTCAATTTTTTACTTTTGGAAGTGTTTGGCAAATATAAAAAAATAACTTAAAATAAGTTACGAAGTGTTTGACAAGGTAAAAATGATTTAAAATAAGTCAAAAATGACTTAAAATAAGTTACGAAGTGTTTGACAAGGTAAAAATGATTTAAAATAAGTCAAAAATGACTTAAAATAAGCCAGAAACCAAAAGTAGGTATCCCCCTACTTTTTGGTTTGGAAGTGTTTGGCAAATATAAAAAAACAACTTAAAATAAGTTACGAAGTGTTTGACAAGGTAAAAATGATTTAAAATAAGTCAAAAATGACTTAAAATAAGCCAGAAACCAAAAGTAGGTCTCCCCCTACTTTTTATTTTTTGACTTAAAAGTCATTTCAGTTTGACTTTTTATTTTTGACTTAAAAACTATTTTTTTAAGCCAATCCAAACGGGCTCCAATACTGAGTTGCCTATTTATTAGTATTTTCAAGTTAATAATAATAATAATATATACCATACCGAATTAATAAGTGACTTTTAAAGTGTTTGGTAGTGTAAAAAGTGTTTTTTAAGCACTAATTTTTTTTTAGGTTGAAAGAAGAGACGAGACTAGGATGTTAACGGACACTCCCTCTGGTCAGCCGGCCTTGGGGCAATGTCAGTTGAGTTGACAATTGGCTCACATCTATTGAACTTATTATTGTGTTATCAAGAAAGCAACTTCAGCATACCACGATGTTGGAACCTCATTTCTAACAAACAATTCAAAACAAGGTGAAATGAAAAAACAAGTACTAAATAAATGTTAAAAGGAAATTATTCATTAATTAAATTCTCACAACATTTTCTCGTTTACAACCATAATCACAATAACGACAATTACACATACACATAATTTAGATTAAGAGCATAATCTCCCAACAAACCAAAAATACTTGAGAAAACAAACATTATTACAAAGGAACTTTTATCTGCACTTGTTTAACTAGAGATGTCAATGGCCTTCACCTCAGGTTTCTTCATCTCTTCTTTTGGAACAATCACAGTGAGCACTCCATTTTCCATTGCTGCCTTTATTTCTCCCGTCTTCACATTCTCCGGCAGCCTGAATCTCCTTAAAAACTTACCGCTACTCCTCTCCATACGGTACCACTGATCGTTTTTCTCCTCTTTCTCTCTGCTTCTCTCACCGCTAATCTGTAAAATCCTTCCTTGTTCCACTTCAACTTTCACTTCCTCTTTCTTTATCCCCGGAACGTCCACTTTGATGACGTGTGCTTCTGGGGTCTCTTTCCAGTCGATTTTTGCATTTGCGAAAGCGGAGACTTCACGAGCAGATGATCGGGCATTGGTTGAAATTGGGAAGCCCTCGAATAAGTCAAGGGAAAATGGGTCGAAGATGTTGCTCTTACGACCACCCAAGAAGCTTGGAATCAGAGACATTTTTGGCAACTTTGTTGTGTTGTTCATCTTGTATTCCTAAGATACTTAGAACAAAACTTTGAAGAACTTAGTAAGACACAATAAAGTTTAAGAACATTTTCATAACTAGAAAATTAAAACTAGCAGAGAAACTAGAATCAGAAACAAATTAGGAAAAATATACGAAATATTTTTTCTTAAAGAAGAATTGTTGTCAATCTGTGTTTAAATAATCTTTACTGACTCCAACAAACTTTGCAGAAACACGAAGTTGCCAAAGTTTAATGAACCAGTGAAGAACAAAAGAACATAAATTAATTCACAAATCTAAAATCTGTAACACATACCAGAATCTGGAAAAACATAAAGAAGATCAAGCCCACTGAATGCACAGTGTCCCCTTAAGGAAATTATTCCCCTCTAGTATCCGAGGTTTGATTTGGAATATGTCCTCCCAGGATAGAATGATCTCAATCACCAGTGTATTGATACCCAAAACGCTGGTGTCAGCGAGTCACTCAACGGCAGTAAAGTACACTTAGAATACTAGATTTAGTAGTAGCAGAAGAAGTTCAGAAATTCCTCAATTTATAGAAAACAAAGGGTAGTGTGAAAAGATTCTTATTGTGCCTTACCGGAAAGGTCACAAACCTTTGGAAAAGTCACAATCTTTCGGAAAGGTCACCACCTTTCATAAAAGTCACAACTTTTTCATAAAAGTCGCAA